>SEYY01021801.1:70000-89199 GCA_009176605.1 Armadillidium nasatum
TTATACAAAATCTCTAATTTCCTGAAAATTTTTCTGAAAAATTAATATAATCAAGTGAATGTTGACTATTCTACTCCTTCCTTACAATTAAATCTAATTTTCTTAACCTAAAATTTCATTGCTTTTGACCTCTTTACAAATTTTAAGCAACCCCAGCCAGAGCCCCAGCCCTGGCAAAATTCCAGTCCCAGTCCCTATATATATATATATATATATATATATATATATATATATATATATATATATATATATATATATATATATATATATATATATATATATATATATATATATTATATATATATATTTTTTTTTTTTTTTTTTTTTTTTTTTTTGTAGGTTGACTGGACCTTTATCTTTTTAAAAAAAATGAGTCCTATTTTTTAAATATAATTGTTTATATTTTTATGGTAATTAATGTTTATTTTTCAGCATGCTATGGAATTGTTACAGTACCTACCGGTGCCTGGTTTTGTCGCAAATGTGAATCTCAAGAACGAGCAGCAAGAGTGGTAGGTTCAATATTTTTTTTATTTTATTTTATTTTTAGCTGAGTATAATAATATATTTAAAGTATAAATAATAAAGTAAATATATATAAAGATTTCCATAATAAATATTATTGAGTTTTAATATTCAAAAATAAGTTTTAAAAGTATTGATATTACACAATGATGTTACTGTATAGGTCTGCATGAATGCATTTTGGTTTTTAATGATTTGCAACAAACATTTTTTTATCATATTTTTTATCACCTCTGGTGGGAAAATACCAGAGAAATAATGAAAGTCACTAAAGTTGAGGAAAATATAGATATAAATCAAAGGGTAACATGCTGAAATACATTATGCTCGAAAGTGTACAAGTTAAAAAGAAAATTGGGGAAATAGAAGATGGATGAGTGCTTCAGAATTTACTTGTTAGAATGAATTTAGCGGTTAGAGAACTGGATGGAGAAAAGATGAAAAGTCTGTATCATAGATGAGTTGTTATAAAAGCTTATCTGAACTGAGTTTGATGACCAGAAAGAGATCAGAAGTGTGGGAGAGTTAAGTCAAAAACCCTTAAATACCATCCTACCCTTAGAAAATTTTCACTTTGTTTATTTGAAATCATAAATATTTTTTGAGTTGTTAATACTTGTATATTTTAGGAAGCTGCTGATTAGTAAACTGGCTTTGATTGCTATATTCTGTATATCTTGAGCTTTGAAGGAAAACATATTAAGTCCAAAAAATGCAAAAAATAAGTTGTTAATACAACAAATTGTGCTCTATCCACAGGGAAAAACTGTCCTACCCCTTATAGTTCCTTAGCAATTGAAATCGTCAAAAAAAAATTTTAGTCCATTGAACACAAAACTTTTTCAAATGTTAAAATCATTTTATCTTGAAACCATTTTTTTTTTAACTTATTCCTTTTCCTTGTAAGCCCACAATCATGTAAGACAAATTTTTTTACATACAAATAGTGAGGTGTCATACGAAATTAAATAATAGGCTAAATAGATTTTGGTTATTCTGGATAAAATAAGGATATATAAAACAAGTCGGTAGAATTAGAATTTTTTTTTTGTTGTTGCTCTTGTTCTAACTCATACCACCTTCACCCCCCCCCCTCCTTTTATCTTATGTATGAAATCAAATAATAGGCTATATAGATTTAGGTTGTTCTGGATAAAATAAGGCTGTAAAAGCAGTAATTTTTTTTGCTAGGACTGTCTCCTGCTCTCGCCCCAGCTTAGACCCCTCTTTATTTTATAAGTTGAAAATTTAAAAAATATATGCTATTTATTTTTTATTTAATAGATAGTTCAATTTCTGCAATTATTATATTTTTTATTATTATTATATATTTTTAATGTTAAAATTTTTTTATTTTGTTTAAAATTTTTATTTTATTTTTATATTTATTTTTGCAAGATATTTATTTATTTATTTAAAAAAAAATATGTGATTTGGTTTATTAATTTTGATTGTTTTACTATAGTTTTCTCTACATTATACTAAATTTCAGAATAATTTACAGAGGTGCGAACTTTGTCCTAGTAAAGATGGAGCCCTCAAACGCACTGATTCAGGTGGATGGGCTCACGTGGTTTGTGCCCTTTACATTCCTGAAGTTCGATTCGGAAATGTTACTACAATGGAACCAATCATGCTTCAGCTTATTCCTCAGGAACGCTTTAACAAGGTACAGCAATATTTTCAAAATTATTATTATTATTGTTTTAAATTAATTTTTTATGTTCATGTATTTGTACTATGCATAGTATATGAAGTAGAATAATCATTATTATTATTATTATTATTATTATTATTATTATTATTATTATTATTATTTTATTTTTTACTGTAGTCATGTTACCTTTGTGAAGAAGCACAGCGAGGGAGCAAGGCAACCATTGGAGCTTGCATGCAGTGTAACCGAGCCGGTTGCAAGAATCATTTTCATGTAACCTGTGCTCAGGCCATGGGACTCCTTTGTGAAGAGGCTGGCAATTATCTCGATAATGTGAAGTATTGCGGATATTGTCAGTACCATTACAACAAGTTGGTAAGAATAGGGGTGATTGTATGATCTGTTTTTTTTTATTTAAAAAAGAAAAAAAAAAAGAGGCAGTTCTCCCAATCTTTTTCTACAGAAAATTGAGGATACTTTACGTTCTAACATGCATGTACTTATGTTTATTGTTTTAGACATAAGACTGACCTTCATATTTTCATATCCCCTCAACCCCAATATGCACATCACTGTTTATATATATATATATATATATATATATATATATATATATATATATATATATATATATATATATATATATATATATATATATATATATATATATATATATATATATATATATATATATATATATATATAATATATATATATATATATATATATATATATATATATAATATATAATATATATATATATATATATATATATATATATATATATATATATATATATATATATATATATATATTATATATATATTTTTTTTTTTTTTTTTTTTTTTTTTTTTTTTTTATTTTTTTTTTAATTATTTATATTATATATTATATTTTATATATTTTTATATATATATATATATATATATATATATATATATATATATATATATATATATATATATATATATATATAATATATATATATATATATATATATATATATATATATATATATATATATATATATATATATATATATATATTCCTTGTCATTATTTCCCTCTTGCTTAAAGTTGTGGTTCCAAAACTGATAATTATACAGTGGTTTTTGATGCATCATTTCTTATTTTAAAACATAATTATCTTGCTAATAGGCATTTCAATCTGATTTATTTTTTATTTTATTTTTTTTTTTAATTTAATTTTTTTTTTTTTTTTTTTTTTTTTTTTTTTTTTTTTTTTTTTTTTTTTTTTTTTTTTTTTTTTTATATATATATTATTAATATATTTATATAATATTATATATATATATATATATATATATATATATATATATATATATATATATATATATATATATATATATATATATATATATATATATATATATATATATATATATATATATATATGTTTTTTTTTTCTCAATATTCTACGTTATTGTTTATCTTCAATACATTCCAGGTCTATACAACTTTTTTGTGAATCACATTCAAAGTTTTTCATCACACTTCATAAATTTGTTTACAATGATGCAACTACTGAAAAAAAAAGTTAGGAATGCATTTTAAAACCATTGTATGGTTATTCAAGTTTATAAAATGGTTTAAATTTTTAATGATTTTTTATTTATTTAATTACAAAACTTTTTGTTTATTTTAATAACTCGAAGAAAGAACTTCAAAGTTTCAAAACTTCTGCAGGTTTTATTAGTATTGGACCTTTTATTTCAAGTTGTAAAGGAGCCTATTGTCTTGATATATATATATATATATATATATATATATATATATATATATATATATATATATATATATATATATATATATATATATATATATATATATATATATATATATGTTTTTTGCCATTCTGTTTTGTTTTTTTACGCACAAATTTCTGGGGGTTTATTAATCAAAGCTTGATACGCATTAACAGCTTGTTTTATAACCATCTTCCACTCTTTACTATTTTCTGTAACTTTTTTATTTTTCATTCTGTAAAATTTTCATTCATTTCATTGGATATTTTATTTAATTAACATAACTAATGTTTTGAATTTAGGGAGTTTTTATAATTGGATTTGAAATTATAAAAATGAAAGGTAGAGTATGAAGTTACTTCAGAGGTAGTATGAAGATACTTCAGAGCTGTACTTTCTTCCTAAATTTTATCATTTATTTATTTTTTTTATCTTAAATGATTTCTTCAAATTCTAATTTATTAGTTTGGTTAATTAGATTTAGTTATTTACAGTTTCTAATTTCTTTTTTATAAATATATTAAACTATGTTTCAGTTTTACATAGGTCAAAAATATTCTTGGTACTATTACTGTTTTTTTTTCTCTTGGATTATGATACTATAAGTTTTCTTATGACATGACTAAAGGGAAGTACATTTCCTTAGACAAAGTGTGTTTTTATATTTTTCATTTTTGAATGTTGGCATATTATAACTATCATCAGGGGCTTCTTTGATCAGAATGGCCAGAATTTTTACACTGTAAATCGGTTTACACTACACTGGTTGCATTTATTTTGTTTATTGTTCAAGCATGAATGTTAGTTTACATGTAGTTTCTGTTAGTTGTTTTTGTGTGGTATAGTTATCTAATAAAATCATATTCTGTAGCTTCCAAATTTCCAGCGTCGTGGAAGCCATGTGAAAACCATCCCTCCTTATCGTCCAGTCCCTCATGATACTGTTTCTTCTGATGAGGATAAGGCCTCGGGGAGCAGTGCTTCAGATTCAAAAGACTTGAAAATTAAGAAGCGTTCCTCTTCTAACAAGACATCACCAATACACGATGCAAGTAAACATATTACAAGAGAAGTGAAAGTTAATCTTGGAGGAGATTTACCGTTAGTTAGTTCAAAGCCGTCTTTAAGTAGTGGGAGTGAAAGTACCTCAAAGCTTAGTGATTCAAGTGGTAATATGGACTTTTCTGTAAATGTTATGCAGAGTAATACAGTAAATGTTAAAAATGAATCCAAGTTTGGGAGTGACAAACACCAGTTGTCAAACTCTTCTAGTGTGCCAAATGTTACAACCATTACAACGACAACCACTAGTGTTACAACTAGTAGCAAACACTCGACTAACTCAGTGGTTACTTCTTTATCAGATTCCAAACCTACTTCCTCAACATTCCCTTCTTCAAATTCTCTTTCTCATACATCAATTATTGCTGGTACAAGCCTATCATTGACATCTACGTCATCAACCATTTTGCCCACTACTAGTACTGCTGAAGCTTCTGCAACAATATCAGAGTCAGGGATAGGAACAACTCCTGTTTTATCTATAACCCTTCCATCTAGTGTGGTTTCTAGCTCTATACCTACTCCCACAAACAGTAATTCGGCAATTGTTTCTAGTAATGTAAATCTGTCTTCAAAATTAAAGATAACAAATTCTTCTACCTCGTCATCTGGTGGACATAGTTCTTTAATAACTTCTGGTATTTCTCAGTCAACTCCATCTATATCTGTGTCCCTTGCCGGATCTTCCACTGCCGGCGATAAAGAGAAACAACAACAGCATCAAAGAAAGGTCCGTCGCAATGGGAGTAACTCAAACTCACGTTCTCCTGCAACTGTTGGAACCAGTGAAGATGGTATTGATGATATGAAAGAAGCTGGTGCTTTAGTTATTTGTGAAGAGAGAAACTTGAGTGCTGAACCAGATAAGCTCTCCTATGGAAAGCTACAGTTACAGCCTCAGCAAATGAATGAAGATTCTAATCCAAGCAAATATGCTGGAGGAGTTGGTTCCCAGTTCTCTACTCATGTATCTGGCCATTCTCTGAAGGTGGAGTCCCAAACAACCAGTACCGATACAGTGATTGGAGAACCCTTAAAACGGGGGAGGTAAGTTTATTATTATTATTATTTTTATTTTTTATTATTAATATTATTACATTTTGTTAAAAATAGAATGAGGGAATGAAACTTGTTTAGTTTTGAGAGACCAATAAATAGGTTACGGTAGGAAAAGGAATAGTTCAAAATAAATAGTGAACTGAGCTGAAAAAAGGAAGAGAGAGAGAGAGAGAGATAAAAAAAAAAAAAAAAAAAAAAATATATATATATATATATATATATATATATATATATATATATATATATATATATATATATATATTATATATATTATATATATATATATATATATATATATATATATATATATATATATATATATATATATATATATATATATATATATATATATATATATATATATATATATATATATATATATATATATATATATATATATATATATATATATATATATAGTTTTTATTGTTAATGAGATTAGATGCAGTAAACATTGGGAGAAGGGTAGGATAAGTTAGAGCCATGATTAAATTATATTGAGATACTTTTCTTACATCTTAAAGAAAACTGTTCAAAAGATTTATTTATGCAAATGAATTGAATTACTGATAAATAGGATGTTTAAACAATTATGGTTGGATGTTAAATGTTAAATGAAGTTTATAATTATTTTGAAAATTTGTATGCTACTGTTGAGGAACTTAAGAATTGTAAATAGGATTTTTTTTTGTATATCTGTGTTAAATGATCTTGAGGTTTGGTCAACAATTTATACGTTATGTATAATTCTAAAATAGAAAACGATACTTTAGAAAGTTTGAAGACAGGTGTGGAAAAAATTTAAGTTATAAAAAGGTAAAAGATATCAAGTTGTAGATAGGGGTTGATAAGAAAAAGTAATATAACATCTGGCATTGTTTCTGGTTTTAGCCATGATTTTAGGTTTCATTTTTTGTAGATAATTGAAATTAAAAATTGTTGAAGGGATGAAGGTTAAGACCACAACCAACCTCAGACTCGGAGGGAAATTGTTAACTGGAGAGAGAGAGAATTGATTGTCCCACTTGAGGAAATTATTTTTCCCCATAGCTTAAAGTTTAACCTGAAAATTAGGGAAAAAAATATTTTTAATTTTATAACAACCATAATAATACGACTTGAGTAGTTGTATTAGTAATTATAATTGAACTCTCTAAATCCTAAATAGAAGTTTTATATGGAAAATTATTTTTAAATTTGAAAACTATAAATTTAAAAGTAAATAAATATATAATAATAATGACCCATTGTTAAAAATGGTTGATTTATAATGGTTCAACTAGTCAAAGGAACATTTTAATGTTGAGGTAAAAGGCTATACAATTAGGAAAAGTTATTATTATTATTATTATTATTATTATTATTATTATTATTATTATTATTATTATTATTATTATTATTATTTTTTTAAATAGTATCATAATTACAAACAAGATTTATTTACCAATGTGAAAAATTTGAGTATTTTCTTATCTATTTTATACAGGTCAAGCAGTCAGGATAAAGGTCGAAGGGCAAAACGTGGTGCTAGCAATACCCTACCAAGTACCACTTCAAAGAGGGGTCGAATACCCATGAGTTCCAGAGGGAGGGAGAACAATCCAGACTCCGGAGCTTCATCACCAGAATCTCTCACATCCTCCGACATGGTTCCAGCCAAAAGAAGTCGGATCTCCAAGCCACCAGAGATTAAAGAGACTAAAGAGTAATTATTATTATTATTATTATTATTATTATTATTATTATTATTATTATTATTATTATAAATATACTATTATTAACATTGTAAATTATTTATCTTGCTTATATATATATATATATTATATATATATATATATATATATATATATATATATATATATATATATATATATATATATATATATATATATATATATATATATATATATTCAGTGATGGTACAATTAATTGTCATTGTCAAAATCTACATTTTTCTCATTTGTCGTCATCAGTTTTCTGCTGATTATTTTGACCATTAATTTACATATATTCACTTATAAATATCTCTTCTCCACCCTCTTTTATGAAGAGTGAATGACTGGCTGTTTAGTAGTGGGGACCATCTATACTCTCTTAAGTTGAAATTAAATTATCCCATAATTTGGAGAAAAGATTTGTTTTTGCATATAATTTAAGAGCTCTAATTTTAAAGTACGAGAAGTTTTCAAATATTAATATTTTTAAAATTAGTGTTCTGAAGATACTACAGGATGTCTTACCTGCTCTCGGCTTTAGATATGCTTTTATATATATTATCAAAGTGCAAGTCATAAGTTAATAAAATTTGCCACGAACCAACCTTCGTGTATGAGAATCAGTGCTGACATCACAACAAGTGTTGTAAGTTATTTCTATATTAGAGGAGGGTTGCCACCAAAGTTCCTTGGAAATGATTCTTTCATCAAAGAAGTTTTAAATTTTGTACATACCAACGTTGGACGTGTGACGAGTGGCTCGATCTCTTATGATTCTACCTCGGTTCTCACGCACCAAGGTTTGTTTGTAGCAAATTTTATTAACTTATGACCAGTACTTTGATATCTATAAGTGCATGTCTGATGCCAAGAGTGAGTTGGACACCCTTGTATTATACTAAAATTACATGTATTTTCACATTTGAATATAGAAAAGACAAATAAATTTTTCCCCATTATATAATTGTTAATTTATTAAAATAATAGAAATTTAAAAAAATACTTTTTCAATTTCACTGTCATCGTTAAAAAATTATTAATCGTCCAATCACTATATATATACATACAGGGTGTTACAGGACCTCACTGACAAAGTTGTAGAACCGATAGGTCATACAGAGGTGAACATTTTTTGTTAAGGTACATTTAGATCCACTCCACCCCTTTGTGTCAGAGTTAAGCTCATGAGTCCATGTGCTCGCCTGCACAGTTAGGAAATGGAATAGAATCATGTACACAATACATTTTATTGGAAGGCACGTTTACATTACAATGTGTATTCAAACAGTCAGCCCTGCACCTCATTACATGTCTGATACTGTCACAGCAACGACCGTCCAACTATGTCGAGCATGGCAGGATTCTGGGTAATGTGGTGAAACGCATCATTGATACGGGCAATCAGCTGAGCTCTAGAGGTAACTGGAGTTTCATACATCATACATTTGAAATGCCCTCAAAGATAAAAGTCAAGGGGCGTCAGATCAGGTGAACGCGGCGGCCTCGCAACAGGTCTTGCACGTCCAATGCAATGTTCCCCAAAGTCGACGGTTAGCTGCGTCAATACAGAAATGTGCTGGGGCATCATCATGCTGGAACCAGAGTTGTCGGCGCACCACTAGCGGTTTGTTGTGCAGTAGGTCCAGAAGTTCGGTCTGCGGGAACTCTAGGTACGCAGCTCCCGTTAAGTTTGCTGGCAGGATTAGAGGTCCCAGCAAATTTTGGCCAACAATTCCAACCCAGATGTTCACAGAAAACCATTATAGGTGATGTTCGAACAGCAACCTCATGTGGGTTCGTATAGTCCCAGACGTAGCTATTTCTGCTGTTAAAATAACCGTCACGAGTAAAGAAGGCTTCATCTGTTAATAACACATGCGGGGAGAAGGAGGCATCATTTGCATAGCGATGAAAGAACCACCGTACGAAGTGCGTACGAGTTGCGTAAACGCCTGGTCCCAGGGACTTAGCCCTCTGAAGGTGGTGCACATGTGGGTTGTATTTCCTCAGAACCCTCCATATGGACAGGTAACTAACGCCCATAACAAGCTTCACGGCAAGCGTGCTGAATGACGGGGCCTCGCTGAACCTCGATCAAATTTTCAAATACGTGTCATCACAACGCGTTTTCCACAGCTGACTTTCTGAGGACGAAGGTTGCCCCTTTTCCGTAGGAGGCAATGTATTGCAGCAAAGGTACTGTGGTGTGGATGTCTCCTGTTAGGATAACGTTGCTCGTAGATGCGACGAGCCTCTCGTCCATTCCCCCTACCTTCACAGTAACTCATTGTCATGTTGGTCAGTTCATATAACTCGTAGACCATGTTTACTGCTACTACGCGGACGTACCGGTAAGTGTGTCTGTACACACGAAACAGAATAACAACAAACCTGTACTATGTTACGTGACGTGGCACCTTGCCCTATGTGTAGAACTTTGAGACGACTGGTTTGGGGGTATATGTACCTTAACAAAAAATGTTCATCTGTGTGTGAACTATTAGTATTTTAAGTTTGTCAGTGAGATCTTGTAACATCTTATATATATATATATATATATATATATATATATATATATATATATATATATATATATATATATATATATATATATATATATATATATATATATATATATATATATATATATATATATATATATATATATATATATATTATTTATTTATTTATTTATTTATTTATTTATTTATTTATATATTAAAGGCCACTAAGCACAGTGATAACTAATGGTGTTGGTGCAAATACTCTTCTACTCGGTAATCAAATTAATCCTGCCTCTGCAGTTGCTCAAAAAATGACAGACACACTTCATGCTGAATTAGAGGCACACTCCATTTATAGAGATGAGGAAAAAATAAATGTTGGCTTAATTGGCCCTGCTCTACCCGGCAAGAGGGAGGTAAGAAACGTTTATTTTTTATTCAGTATATATATATGTGAAATACATTAGGGACTTTATCTTAAATAAAAATAATTTTATTTATAGACATCAACACCAGGAGCTGTTCTGAACTCTACTCAACCTCCTCCACTACCACAGAGTTTAGAGCAGCTTTTAGAAAGACAGTGGGAACAGGGCAGTCAGTTTTTAATGGAACAAGCCCAACATTTTGATAGTAAGTGTTACTTCTTCAGTTTTATCAATATTATTATTGTTTTAATTAAATGTGAAATGGATTGATAGTGGAGAATGAAGTGTAGATAAGAGTGACAAATAAGTGATAGAAAAAAAGTATTACCGATAAGGGTGAGTGTTAGAAAAGTGCCAGAGCTTAATTTCATATTTTCCCTCTCTGTGGAGATTGAGACAGGAAGGAAAGATAACTATGTATAAAGAACTAGGAACCATATCACTGACTGTTTTGATTAATTTAAAATTTTTTTTTTATTGTTCTCGAGTGTAGTCTATAAATCATGTCATCAGCTTAAGTTAGTTCCCCATTGTTTCCCAATGTTAGCTTTGAACTGGAAATTAACTAATAGGAAGAAATGAAGATCTTTGTTTTTTAATTATTGATTGAATATCTTCTATGAAGATCTTTGATATTTGATTGGACTTCTCTTTAATTTCTGGAAGAGAAACTTAATAGTTAATTGATATATTTGAAGGGAAAAAAGTTTTGGTATAGATGGTAACTCCAAAAACCAGTGGTTAGGGTGTTAAATGAAACCCATAACATAATTAGACATTTATAGTTCTGGAAAATTGTCTAATAAAGATTCTAAAACTTTCCTGAGGTGTATAGAAAAGTTGGGTTTAGGTGTAGAACAACTAATTTAAAGTTTAAAGAGTCTGAGTGGAAAAGAGAGTGGTTTAGAAGATATCTAGAGAATGGGTAAGAAAATAAATAAAGACCATCTAAAGAGAAAATTTTAACTAAAAAAAAAAAAAATTTGAAAATTTAAAAAAAAAATAGTCTTAAAGAAATTACTGGTCACTAAAGGCGAAGGACATTGAAGCATGAAATTAAGGCTTAATTATAGAAGTGAGAAAGTTTATAATGTAGATTATCACACAAAAGGATCATAAAAGGGGCTAATATAGACAATGAACAGTAAGAAATCCCTAAGCAGGTTCTGGTGGGTAAATTGAGAGAAGGAATATGCAACACAAACTTAGTCAATGGTGTGGTTCACTTTGAATAGGATCATTTAACAGTATTGTTAAGTAGGCATTAGGCAGTGTAGAAATTTGAAATATTCTGTACAGAATTTTTTTTAAAAAAGTATGTTTAAAGATGTTTTGAGTTCTTGAGCCCATGAGCATTAGAAGTGAGTGAGAGTAAATCACCTTGAATAATTGGTTATTCAAACAAGCCCTTACGTTTTCTAACACAAATATCTTAGTTATATAATATATACAATGAATATAGTATGTAATAGAGTGGTATATTAGTTAATTGAGTTGGCATACATGAATGTTTTTGATTTTAAAGTTATTTATTTTTCAGTTGCATCGCTACTCTCTTGTCTCCATCAGTTACGTCAGGAAAATGTACGACTGGAAGAGACGGTTAATAATTTAATAGCACGTCGTGACCACCTTCTAGCAGTGAATGCTCGCTTGTCAGTTCCCCTGTCTTCCAGTCAAGCTACTACTCAACCTTCCTCTTCAAGCTCGACAGCTGCTGCTGCTGCTGCTTCCAGTACCTCATTAGCCTGCTCTACTGGACTGTCGTTAGCCACATCAGCTTCTACAGCCTCCTTGATCCCAATTACACCAGCTGTACCTCCTTCAGTAGCAACTTCTTTAATTGGAGGACAGCTCCAGATCTCTTCTCATGTTGGTAGTGTATCATCATCAACTATTTTAGCTTCCACAAGAGGACCGATATCTCAGCAGCAACAACGGCATCCATCTGGTACAAAATGAGCCTTTTTATTATTATTATTATTATTATTATTATTATTATTATTATTATTATTATTATTATAATTGGGAATCTAAAAGCTCAATAATAATAAAGTGAAAATGAAGGAACAAGTGTTCATACGAAAAACGCTTGATAAAAATTAGTTAAATTAAAAAAAAAAAAATCTCTATCACCTAGACACATATATCCCAACTTTACCAATGGCTTTGCCATCTTACCTGTTGAGAACATAACATTCTTGATCTCTACATAAACAAAAATGTTGTCTTGAAAACTATATTACAGGGAAACGTTAAAGCAGCTTCAAAAAGCTTGTTTTTGTATTTTTTTTAGGTAGTAAGAATCCTTTTCTTTCATACGTTTGCTCCAAATTTTAAGGATCCTTATTGGTCTTTGTATGAAGTACTGTTTTTTATTTATCTGGGGAACTCAGTTTTGCCCATCTTTTAGATAGAGTTAAGTCTTAAAGCTAAAAAATTATAAACACACTCTCTAATTTCCTTTACTTTTTATCTCTGCGACATTCTTTTTTCCTGTAGGTACGATAGGTGCTTGACCGAGTTGGCCACACATTCCTCCACTAATGCGATGCCCTCGTAGCACATACGATGTTGCGTGTTATCACAGTTATTTCAGAAAGGAAATTAAATTTATTTCAGTAAAATTTTGAAGAATTTAAGACTGACATTATATTGTGCTAGGTGTAATAGTTAATTTCAACAAGTCTCTTGGTAATTATTTAAAAGATTTCTTTAAAATTAAGAATTTTGGAAGTTTGGCAAGATGGTGAATTACTGCCTTATTGGGAAGAGCAGAGAGGAACTTTTTGAATATGAAAGTACAATTTATGCCATATACATTTTTTACAAAAGATTATTAGCTATTGATAAAATAGCTAATAAATCAAGAATAATATTGGATTAAAACTGTTTAGAAGTTTGGAGAAATGTCTTAAGAAATGTGAAGTAATGATATTGAAGAAAGTTTATATATATTAGAATTAATGTGTGTGTGTGTTAGAAAAGGTGTTGAACATGGGAATCATGTCCGAAAGTGTGCTGGTCATGAAAATGAAATCATGTCATTTTTCTCCCGTTTTATTGTAATAAAGTTCAAGCTGAAAAGGTCAGCAAAAGGGAAATAGAGACTAAAGAGGCTTCAGTAATCAAACTGTATTAAATTGCCAATATTTGCCAAATACAACAGGCTCTGTAAGAATGTCGAATCCATGATTTTTGAAAACTATAATTGTTCATATATGGGATTGTTCAACTTATAGTGCCAATTTTAATTTCAGTATTATTTTCTGTTCCTTCAGGAGAAGTGAAAGAAAACCTAATATTCTTTTTCTGAGGGAAACGACTGAGTTACAAAGACGAAAGGAAAATTTACTACTCTAAAGATGGAGAGGAAAGATCTGTATTTTTTTTTATAGTAAAACTGAAGATTATGTATTAGTGCTCTAGGTATAATCTAAGAAAGAAGTTCAGTGTAAGAAGTTTGGTGTAAGGAATTAATACACTTACTTAAGGAAAGGGAATTGTAAGAGCAAGTTAAGCTTAATTTTATGTGGTGAAATATATTTTGTCTTCTATTTTGCTGACGACAGTTTCGGAAAGCATTTAATTTTTGAGTTATTGATAAAAGAAAAAGAAAAAAGTACTTGTTGAAAGATTATAGTTTAAAAAATATCAGTTAGGTAAAAATGTTTGTGTATATAATGTATGTAAGTGAATTAGTTATACTTTATTATAACTTTTTTTTCTTTCTTATTAGCTACCTTAAATATTTTTCTTTGCTTCATGTTTGCAATTTACATACATTAATAGATGACTCAAAAATAGCTAACTGTTCCTTCCTCTATTTAAAAAAAATTATACAGATAAAATCAGATACTTATCAACACACCTGGTCTTAGTATTTATATTAAATTGTTATGGTTAGGTAATTTTATAGTTCTCATGAGTAAATATGTATTCCTTATCAAAAGTTTTGATCTGGCATACCATGTTATTTTAGGTTATTCTATTCTATTATATTCTTGATCTTAACTCATGGTAATGTCTACTGATTCAGTGCCCATTACTTTTGAGTTTTATAATCTATGGGATAATCCACCATGTTAAATCATAATCATTAGCATTCCTACAATTTTATTTGGAGGAAAGAGTAGGTGTATTTTTACTAAATCTTAATCCACAATTGTATTTAATTCGTGCACAGTATCATTTTTATGAGAATAATAAATTTTTATTTACAGGAGGAAGCTCACATAGCGGGTTAGGGAATCCCCCAAGCAGGGTAAGCGGGGAGAGAGGCGCTTCTCCACACGATCGAAGAAATCATCATCAGGGACAACCTCTAGAGAATGGTTTACCTGAATCAGAATATCGTTATAGAAGCCCGGGGTCAGATCATCATTCGCGACAGCAATCTCCTATGTTGCCGCCTGGTGCTCAACCCAGTCCAACTTCATTAAGGTAATTTTATGGTATTGTAAAACATATAACAGTTCATAGTGTCCATGTACACTCAACAGACTTGTGCACATATTTTATTAAAACTACTCGCCTTATTATTGTTGTCTCTCAAACTCTTCTTAAATGTCTGACCACTAAATTTACCGTGTCCTTATGAACTTTGTGGGGCAACATCACTCCCTAATATCACTTAAAAGGGGCTGTCATGGTAAATTAGGACCAGGATTATATTTTTTGTATGTTTCTTTCTCTCATCTATGTATGACTGCATCCTTGGTATATTTATTTTATTCTTTAATTCTTATATTACATGTAAATATTATTTTATTGTCCAATTAATTTTATACAATAATTTTTTAGTGCCTTGGCCCAAATTTTTGAGTTCTTTAGTATATAAATGTTATAATTCACACTCCAATAAAATCAAAAAATATTTCTTATATTATCTATCTATATATGTATATATAAGGAATATTTTTGAATCTTCTTGGTGTATGTGTTATAATAATAATAATAATTAATTATACGTAAAATGGTTTCACTTAATCCTACAATGGCTTCCCGTTATTACTTTACCAATCTTAACTATTCACTTTTCTCCTCTTATATAATGTTTAAGATCTACTTTTGTCACTTCCTTTGCCACTTTTTGTTAACTACTTATCCAAATAACATCATTCACTTGATGGTTTCATATGTATTTATTTATTGTTATTATTTTTATTCTTAATCTTAATCTTTTGCTACTTGACCACGGCGTTCTGATTTTTAGGGCGATTTACTCGTAATTAATTACTCACTTTTAATTAATTAATTCATGATTTTCTACTTTTATTTTTTATCAAAGTTTTACACTTAGAATATGTCCCTCTCAATTGCTTCTCCTAAACTGAACAGTTGAGCTTTGTGTATCAGTCTACCTGGCACTGTATTTTCATTATATTAAGCATTTTTTTCCTTCCTCGTTAATTAAAGATAAAATTAAATCCACCTGTTGTTTTCTTCCATTATTCCATTATTACTCGATTCCCCTCCCCCCAAATGGTACATAAGCTTCTCCCAATATTTTCTCAACTCGAACCTTGATAGTTTTATTATTACTCATCGCTTCAATCTTCTTCATCGTCTTATCAATTTTATAGTACCCTGTTCATCTGTCCTGTTCAGATATCTGACATAGAATGCAGTTACCAGTCTGGTGCATTTTATTACCTAATTTTATATTAGTCTACTATAGATTTTCAGTTATTTTCTTATTTATCACATTTTTTCTTGCATACTTTTTTGGTTTCATTTTTTTTTCTTTATATTTAGATTGATTTGTTGTACAAAAATCACTTTTTTTTTTTTTTTTTTATTACGGATCACCACCACTCACGGGCAGAGCTCTTTTCAAGGAGGGGGCTTATAAAGTGAAAGGAAGAGGAGAACCCACCCAGCACCGAACCTAACGCACACATCTCAGGTGGGCGCAGACGGAAGCCTTGAAGAGAGGAAGATTAAATGCAGGAGGAAAAATAGATGATGTTAAGGAGTTCCACAGAACAGAGGTGGCTGGAAAGAGAGGAGCCACCACAACGGGCAAGTCTGGGGTTTCCAGCATCCACACAAAATTCGTGCGAGAGCAGGGCACTCCTTGTGCAACGAGGACTACGCAATGGTGGTGGAATGCCAGATGCCAGTACCCTCGAAAACCTGCCATTGTAGTACCTGTAGAAAAGAGATATTGCGCCAACGTCACGTCGCAGTCAAGAGAGTTTGAAAGTAGATGACAGCTAATTAATCTTTTAGCCTTAGACTCAACCCTATCCAGAAGAGAGGAGGAACCGGAGCTCCCAAATGTAAGAACAGTATTCCATACAAGGACGAATGAGACCCTTATATATAATTGGAGTAACTGCTCAGAAGGAAAAAATTCTCGCAACCTGAACAGTATTCCCAGCTTCTTAGAGGCCGCCTTAACAACCATTGTGATATGTGGTTTCCAAGACAATTTCGTTATTTATGTTAAGTCCAAGAATGTTAATGTTATTTACAGGTGAGACGGGAGAGTCATCGAAGAAGATAGGAATGATGGGAGGTGTTTTTGAGAGGGAGATTGAAGATGTTGTTGAGTTTTTAAAGATCCCATCCAGATCAGCAAGAATAGAATCGGAAAGTTGAAGACGAGAAGCAACTCTAGAAGCAAAAGAGGGAGCGGATTTGAAACGAGTAGAAGAATAGAGAGTTGAGTCATCAGCATAAGAGTGAACAGATTTAGAAGTGCAGTTGAGAAGGTCGTTAATGAAAAGTAAAAATAAAGTTGGAGATAAAACAGAACCCTTAGGAACACCACTATTGACAGGAAAGGAAGAAGAGGTCGCTCCATCTATAAGTACCGAAATGAAACGATCTGAGAAAAAACTAGACAAGAATAAGCAAGAGAAGGAGGAAACCCAAAGGAAGGGAGCTTGGAGAGCAGCGACGCATGCCATACCCGGTCGAAAGCCTCGGATATGTCAAGTGCCACCACACAAGACTCCCCAAAGTCCCTAAGGACAGAAGACCATAGATCAGTAAGATAGGAAAGTGTGTCACCAGTTGACCTCGAGCGTCGAAAGCCATACTGATGATCTGAGAGAAGAGAATGAGACTCCAAATGGCCCAGGAAATGAGAGTTGAGGAGAGTTTCAAAAATTATTAGACAGAACACAAGTGAGAGCTATAGGTCGATAGTTGGAAGGGTCAGAGCGGCTACCTTTTTTCGGGATCGGCTGAACATATGCGCTTCCAGCACTGAGGAAAAGTATTAGTATTAAGGCATAGAGAGTAGAGCTGAACGAGGACAGACGCTAACTCGGAAGCACACTCCGTCAGTATATTTAATCATACTTTTTGTATATGTAAAAAAAAAATTGAAATTTTTCATGTTTTAAATATCTTATTTCATCAATAACAATATTCATGCACATTGTAACTGCTTCTGTTCAAACTATTTTTCGCTGAAACCCCTTCCTAGTGTTATTCTTTTAGAAATTAGAACCTGCTCCATTAGCTTTATCACCATTTCCTTGTCAACAAACCCACGGTTCTTTTGCAAATACCATTGCTCAAAGGACATAAGGGAAGAAGGTGTTTTCATTTTTATGTTACATTTTTAATACTCGATTTTAATTTTTTCTAATATAGAATAATACAACGAGATGTTATAAAAAACAGTAACCATCCATCCATAAAAGCATCCATTGTGTTTTCAGGATTTTTATTTCACCTGCCTAGCTTTGTAATACTTTGTTACCTGAGCATTGCTATGAATTTATTTTCCTTTAACTCTCATGTTCGTAGACATGGTCATTAAATTTATTGCTTCGTTCCACCCGCACTCCCTGTTTAGATGGAGTTCTTTTATACCATCTACAAACTTCACGATTTTTTTTATATATTCTTTCTACTTTATCTTTTACACCTTTTGTTTCTTCCAGACTCATTTTTATTGTTGTTAAACTTTCTTTCATTAATATTTCAATAATTTTTGTGAGCTTTTATGTCCAGACTGTAATTGGAAGAGTCTTATACTTTTTCTTCTTTTCCACACTCCAGTTCATCTACTATCCAAATTTTCTTTTTCTTAAGCATGTTCTAGGATGCCTTTATTCATCCTTCCTTAATTTTATATCCTAATAATTTATTTTTGACTACCTTTCTCCTACCAGTATCTTCTACCATTATTAGTATCACCATCAAAGCATCTCTTGTTCAGAAGTAGGCATGTTCATTTCTTAAATTTACAGGTTTATATCTGCCTTTGTATAAGTTGAATTCTTTCATTTTTTACTCATTTTCCTCAAAAAATTTTAGTATTTAAATATACTTTATTTTCCTCTTCTTTATCTTTTCTTTCTTTTTTCCACGTCAGTTTTGTTTATTAATTTTTTTTTATTGAGGAATTTTTTTTTTATGGAAAATTCCCTAGGCAAAGTTTGTTGTAATCTACATAATTCTTCCATATTTATCAACAGTTTTTTTCTCTCTTGCTCTTTTTCTACAATTTTTCTTGTCCTC
>SEYY01021802.1:5000-15000 GCA_009176605.1 Armadillidium nasatum
TATTATTATTATTATTATTATTTTTATTATTATTATTAAATTACTTCTACAAATGTTGGTGATATTTAAAAAAAAATTAAACACACAGACACAAACACACACACACACACACACACACCACATATATATATATATATATATATATATATATATATATATATATATATATATATATATATATATATATATATATATATATATATATATATATATATATATATATATATATATATATATATATATATATATATATATATATATATATATATATATATATATATATATATATATATATATATATATATATATATATATATATATATATATATATATATATATATATATATATATATAATATTATATATATATATATATATATATATATATATATATATATATATATATATATATATATATATATATATATATATATATATATATATATATATATATATATATATATATATATATATATATATATATATATATATATATATATATAATATATATATATATATATATATATATATATATATATATATATATATATATATATATATATATATATATATATATATATATATATATATATATATATATGTGATGGTATGCAGGGATTGTTCCTACTTTTGTGCTTCTAATTCAGAAGGCACTCAATGTGAATTTGTTTAGCTCGTTTCTATCAGAATTCAATGTATAATGTTTGATCGTGTTTCTTTCTAGTATTTCTTACTATAACTAAAAGTTTAGTGATAAATTTGAGTGTATTTGTGAAATTATTTTCTTAGATAATATTAATTCAATCTTGATTTTTATCTTTTTGTGAATAAATTTGGTTTAGCTATTTTCACATCTCTGATATCTTGTTGGTGGAAGATTTTGGTTTATTTCACTTTCAATCTAATTAATAAAATTAATCGGAGTCATATTAGAATAATTACTATTCCAAGGTAAGATTTTATAAATTATTTTATTTGTTTATTATATTTTTTTTTCTAGGATGGTCATTCTTTGGTTTAGCTCATGAAAGTAATTTGGGACAATTCAATGTCATATTAAATCCTTTCTCCGAAACCAAATACCCCTTCGTTTGGTGGCCTAGAATCACCTCTGTCTGTCTGTCTGTCTGTCTGTCTGTCTGTCTGTCTGTCTGTCTGTCTGTCTGTCTGTCTGTCTGTCTGTCTGTCTGTCTGTCTGTCTGTCTGTCTGTCTGTCTGTCTCTCTCTCTCTCTCTCTCTCTCTCTCTCTCTCTCTCTCTCTCTCTCTCTCTCTCTCTCTCTCTCTCTCTCTCTCTCTCTCTCTCTCTCTTCATTCAAGAGTTGAAGTATCCGATTTCTTCATTACTTGATGACAAATGACTAGTAATTTTTGTTTTCTTTAATATTCTTGAATTTACTTGAAAATATAAGGACGACTCTTGAAAAATCTTAGAAAAAACTAGATATATTTGTTTATATTTCTCAATTCAATTTCAAAGCGCCTAAGTTTACAAATTCATTTTATAAGGATGCCGTCTTTTCAGTCTTGCTCTTTTCTTCAGCCTGTTTACCTGTAAATATATATATATATATATATATATATATATATATATATATATATATATATATATATATATATATATATATATATATATATTATATATATATATATATATATATATATATATATATATATATGGCCAGACTGCACTTTAACATACTTAAATATTACAAAAACTACTAAACGTACATTAAAAAGAAATAAGATTTTTGAAATCAATAGCAAATTTTGATTATGAAAAATTTGAAATAAAAAATAATTTCTTATAATAATTTTATTACGTAAGTAAAGTTTACTTTTTAATAACGCTCGAAAGAATCGTACGTCTGGCAATGTCACTTTTTTTAAAATAAATTTTCCGAAATTTGAATAACTAAAATTTCGCTAATGACCAACAAAATTGTAAAAGATGTTAAATATATATATATATATATATATATATATATATATAATATATATATATATATATATATATATATATATATATATATATATATATATATATATATATATATATATATATATATATTATATATATATATATTATATATATATATATATATATATATATATATATATATATATATATATATATATATATATATATATATATAATACATCAGTTAGGCCTGTATACAACGGCCCTCGCCGGTAGTTCAGGTTAAATAAAGTCGAATTAGGTTTGTTAGTTCATCGCTTATCGTACACAAATCAAGTTTTTTTTAGTTATTTACTTTTAAATATTTAACAATTTTCATACAAAACATTCGACAAAGATTCCAAAAATGTTATCCTTTTTAACGTACGTTCAGTAGTTTTTGTAATATTTAAGTATGTTAAAGTGCAGTCTGACCTATATATATATATATATATATATATATATATATATATATATATATATATATATATATATATATATATATATATATATATTATATATAGATTTTTATTTTTTTTTCGATATTTTTTATATATATTTTTTTATGTCGATATATATATATATATATATTAGTTATATATATAGTTAGGTAGTATGTAAGTAATAGTATTATATATATATTTTCGATAATAAATATAATATATAATAGTTATAATATAAAATATTGTTATTATTTAATAGTTTAAAAGAATTTTTAGTTAATAAATTATCTTTAAATTTTAATTTGATTTAAAAGTAAAAAAGTGAAGATAAAAATTAAATTAGTTACAATTAAATTTTCTCTCTAACATTATAGAAGAAAACGTTATTATTACAGTAACATTTTACTTAAAAACAAAATTTTTAATGGAGAAATATAGTAGCTGTAATAAGTAAACCCAATAAGTTAAAATGCATTTGTATTTGTTAATGACTTTTACTTTAAAATATAAAGTAATGAAATGTATTTAATCATAATTAGTGTATTTATATTCCCTCGCATTTAGTATTCAGAAACAAATTATTTAATACCCAGCTTTGCCTATATTTATATATATATATATATATATATATATATATATATATATATATATATATATATATATATATATATATATATATATATATATATATATATATATATATATATATATATATATATATATATATATATATATATATATATATAATATATAGCCATCTATTTGAAAGTATATTGATTTGATATAAGAGTCTGGATAGGACTGGACCGGCATGGCTTGATCTGGATGGGCATCGTCAAGGGGGCAGGTGCCCGCCCCCTAGAAACTAATACTCTAAGTAAGGGGTTGTAAAGTGCTATCCCTATTGTAAACATCACTCTACTTGGCCTGTTTGAAATAGCGAAATAAATACCTTACTTGATCTACATAGGATTATTCTTGGCTTGATTTCATTATGTCGAATTTTAATAATAATACTGACACATACTTCGCATGCTGAAGGACCCAGACCTAACCCCTCGACCAATCACGATATTTCGCTAGTTCAGTGGATGACAGTCACGAAAATGACATTGGAAGATACGTTGGACAGTCATCTATAATTTCGACTGAGAAAGAGAAAGAGTTACTGAAAGATTGTTGGATTCCACAGAAGACTTTTATTTTTTTTAAGATGCTACCCTATTAAAGAGGAAATTCATTCACCAATTGTTAGAAATATATTCTTTTGGTTGGCATATTCCAATCGCCTAAAAGGAGCATTTTGCAAGTTTTGTATTTTATTTCCACTAAATAAGAGTTCTGTGAGAGGGGTAATGGGCTTTTTAATAATAAGATCTTTCACTAAATATAAAGATGTTCATGAGGTTTGTAAGGGATATACAAACACCTAGTAGTATACAACTCTTGTTGAAGCTGCAAGATTGTTCATACTGGACGTGCCGGTAGACATTCAAATTAACCAGTTTTCTAAGAAAACCATTGAAAAAAATAAAAAAGGTATTATCTTCAATAATTTCATGTGACATTTTCTGGTACGCACGATTAATCGCTTTGGGGTAAGCATCATGATGAGGGAATATTGAAAGGTTTGTGCCGTTTGCGAAAAAATGTGGGAGACCTGTCATTGAAATACCATTTTGAACATGGGAAAAATGCCATGTACCAATCAGTTCAGTTTCAGAATGAGATGATTTCTTTATGTGGTACTACTATTAAAGGAAAGCATCGTTAATAAGTTTAAGAAAGCTTGCGGGTATAGCCTACTAGCAGATGAAACCATCACCTCGTTCCGTCTGTTCAGAGCCTTCTGTAATTCTTCACTTTCCGTTGTTATTACTGCTGCGTCACCCGCGTAAACCAGTGACTGCTCTCTTTCTTCCCTTATGCATATTCTCATGAGACAGGCGTCCAGATATAGCGCATAGAGTAGCGGTGACAGCATACCCCCTTGTCTTACTCCTGTCCTCACTCTAAACCACTTCTCTCTTCCCTCTCCTCTGACCATATTTATTGGTTCTTCGTACATATTTTTTATAGCTAGTATCACTCCTTCCGATATGTCGTACACTGGATCCTTCAATACTCTCTAGAGTCTCTCCTTGTTCATCCTGTCGAATGTCTTCTCCAAGTCTACAAATGTTACGTATGCTTTTTTATCCCACTCTATCCATTATTATTATTATTATTATTATTATTATTATTATTATTATTATTATTATTATTATTATTATTATTATTATTATTATTATTATTATTATTATTTATTATTTATTTATTATTATTATTATTATTATTATTATTATTATTATTATTATTATTATTATATTTATTTTCATATAAAAACTCAAATCCTCCGTACCTTTTCCTGTCTGAAGCCATGTGCCAATATCCTGTCTTATCTTCAATTTCCGCTCTTAGTCTCCCCCAGAAGTCTTTCATATATTTTACTCGCCCCTACCAGCAACCCTATTCCTCTAAAATATCCGCACTTTTTTTATTGTTTATTTTCTTATTATTTTTATTGTTATTATTATAATTACTATAATAATAATAATAATAATAATAATAATAATAATAATAATAATAATAATAATAATAATAATAATAATAATAATAATAATAATAATAATATAAAATAATAATAATAATAATAATAATAATAATAATAATAATAATAATAATAATAATAATAATAATAATTAATTATTATTATTATTATTATTATTATTATTATTATTATTATTATTATTATTATTATTATTATTATTTTACTTATAGATACAGATTTGTAAATAATTATGAGAAAAGAACTGTTCTCCTTTGTTTCAAATGAACCCTTTGTTGTTCATGAGTGGTCAGTGTTTTTGTTGGTTTTGTTTATGTGTGTTATCAATTCGTGCCCTCAAACTTTTACATCTACTTTGGATGACATACCTTCAAGTATTACCAACAAGTATATAAATTTTAATGAAAACCCGGAATATGAAAACGGCAGTAATTTAAATAATATTCCGATCAAAACGTTGGGTTCTGGACACGTGAATCTTCTTTTGAATTCTGGTGCCACAGAGAAAGGAGATTTAGAAGAGAAGAAATATGTTATTAATACACTCCTGGATGGAAATTTTAGCGAGTTTTATGATAATGATCAAATGAAATACAATACCAGTAGGTGGTGGGATATTATTAATGATTTTACAGAATTTCTGTCGGATCTATCAGATTGTGATGGGTGGAAATACAGATGTTTCGTCAATCAAACAAAATTTACGGAATATCCGAGGTAAGAAATATTTTGGTTTGGTGACATTTTACATTAATTATAAAAAAAAAATAAAAAAAAAAAAAAAATTAAATGCTTTACATTTCATGCAGAAGTAGAGAGTGTGCCTGTGACTCTTCTTGTAACTCTTACGGAGAGTGTTGTATCGACAAAGCTGCAACGATGTCTGAAAATGAGGAAATCAGTATAAGAAACAGAATGTATTGTGAATCACTTTCTGAGGTCAGATTTTTTTTTTAATTTCTTTTCACAAAATTGAAATTCTTTAGTGGAGCAAAAACTGGATAAGGATAAAACATGATTGTTTTCCCTGTCTCTAAAAGTTTCTACTAAACATTTACAGAGCAACAATAACATTGGTTTTGAAGTCACAACTCTTTCATTAATATTATTCTAGTTTTTCTCCTTCATGATCTTTCTTCAAATATTTTCTTACTAATAAATTGCAGAAAGGTGTTTGGTTTCTAAGATGGCTACAAAACTCACTTAATACTTATGTTATTCCTCATACATTGAAAATTGCTCATGTACTCGTACATATCTCTGTCTCTTGAGGATGGTTTGTTTGAAATCAACATTCTATAGATTCTTACTAATCCTCTATCTAACTAGCAGAACCCTAGGTTTAAAATCTAATTCCTTCATGCAGCACGAAGTCACGTCGACTTTCAATCTTGACAATTTTTTAAATTTCTGCATTTGGTTTCGGTTGGTGTCACGAAACACACTGGTTTTACCTTAGATCATATATATATATATATTATATATATATATATATATATATATATATATATATATATATATATATATATATATATATATATATATATATATATATATATATATATATATATATATATATATATATATATATATATATATATATATATATATATATATATATATATATATATATATATATATATATATATATATATATATATATATATATATATATATATATATATATATATATATATATATATATATATATATATATATATATATATATATATATATATATATATATATATATATATATATATATATATATATATATATATATATATATATGTATATATATATTGTAATATATATATATATATATATATATATATATATATATATATACTATATATATGTGATGGATGGATGTCATATTTTCTCATTTGCGGATGCGATGCGGATGCGGATGCGGATGCGGATGTTGAATTTTTGAAAGTGCGGAATGCGGATGCGGATGTTGAATTTCCGAAACTGCGGATGCGGATGCGGATGCGGATGTTAAAATTTTGAAAGTGCGGATGCGGATGAATTTTTGCGGAATGTTGAATTTCGAAAATGCGGATGCGGATGCGGATGCGGATGCGGATGGATGTTAATTAATATATATTATATATATATATATATTATATATATAATATATATATAATATATATATATATAATAATATATAATAATTTTTTTTTTTTTTTTTTATATTTTTTTTTTGTAGGTGGTGCCCGCCACAATTCCTTACAACATAACTATTCTTACCTTTCAACGCTTTCACCACCTCCCTCCACCTCTCCACAAATCATTATACTAACACACTTTATATCTGTTAACGAAACTCATATCCTATCTATCACCATATCACATACTCACTGTTCCACACTATCTCAAACGTACTGTACCAAACTTCGAGCCTTTATTCCACCTGGAGGTTTCAAAATATTAATACCACCCATGTTACCTAAAGTTACCTCCCCCCGGCCACTAAGTAAAAACCACACTCTTCCCTTACTTCTTAGCAAGCGAGAGATACATAACCGATATAGGCAGCAATTATGAATGAAGTGAAAAACGGTATTAGACCAAAACTCATTTTCTGTTGCGTACTTACTCTCTATATCATTCAGTGAGGGTACAGTAATTCACAATAAGTTAAACATTTTATAGAGCGGAGCATACTCACAGCTTCTCTCTCAATCTAAAATGACTACACATCTTTCAACCTATTACACATCTCTTTCCTTATTTTCTTTCTATTTTCTTAATTTCCTTATTTCATTTTCCTTTCCAATGTCGTCATATATATAAGATTCTTTGAACAATCTTTGTTAACATATCTCTTATATACTACTAATAAACATATTTTTTCTTCTTACCATAGAAATCAATATCGAGAAGTATAGATAGTATACCACTACTATCAAAAGAGCAAAATAACAACAGAGATAGCAGTGTAGAGCAACATACATTTAATTTGGACATTTCGGAATAGACATTCGTTTAAATCTTTAATTTTTCTATCAGATATTATTATTCACTATTCTTAATTACTAATACTTTTCTTAGGCCGCCTATATACCAATATCTATTCATATCTCATTATCATATAACCACTTCTGAGTTTACTTAATATTATACTTTCCGTCCCAGCCCTTTAACTTATACCTTCCACCCTAACATTACTAGATTTAGGGTGGAATTCAATACACAACTCCTAACAAGTTTCCATTCTCACACTTCTACTAATAAATCATAAATTCTCATCCATACCAAATATTATCCATTATTCATCACACTTCACACCTTCACCTAAATCTCTCAAATTAAACTTTTATTACTTTCGCTGGATTAGATATTTATTAATCTTGTGTTTGCATCAATTTCTCCATATTACAACTCAATCTTCAACAAGAATATTTCTCATAATATCTTTTCTCCTACTAGATTCTAGCTAACCTGACACAATGTCACTGACATCAAATACTGGCTAATAAATAGTAAAACATTTTCACCTTATCATACATTTATCTAACATACCTCCATTTCTCAAACTAGTAAAACTATCTTTATACCCTTCTCCTTCATCCATTTATTAATTAAGATAAACATTTAATATCATTTACAATAGTAATAATATTAGCATTGTGAATATTAACATAATTATATAATATAAACTCCCTTGTCTCCAATTCCATCATCCTATTATATGCTAAAATAACATAAATTAACCGAATAAGATTATCTCTATCTTTCAACCTACACTTCACTTGATACTATCAATTACGCATAATATATAAATTATATTAATATATAATAAAAATATAATATAAATATATATATATTAATATATACTATATTATATTAATATATTATATATAATATATATATTAATTATATATAATATATATATATTACATATATAGTATACCTTACATGAAAAAGACAACAATTCCATAAGTATTAGTTATCCCATATATTAATGATGGATCGGATGTCATAGTCACAATATCTATATTGGCGGACCTAGCGGAATTTAAATATGTCGGACGAGCGTGACAATGGATCCAGCAATATTTGAGAGAGAAAGTGCGGATGCGGATAAGAATGCGCGTGAATGTGCGGAATAGAGAAGCACCCATTAAGCTTAGCGAAAGCTGCCGGCGGATTCCTCGAAAGTCAAGCGATAAGACTAAAATATTTAAGCGATTTAGCGCGGTATGTTTGCAATATTGTTTATTCCGGAATAGCCATAGCGGAATGAACACGGATATCAATCGACTGCTCCATCCGTTGGAGCACGGATTGCTGTATTGTCCTCATATTCATTCAGAAATATTTGCGAGCGATTTGATTGCATCCCGGTATTAAGCAGACTCTTGGTAAAAATTTCTTCGTGGTGAGAGCTGGAATGTCATTGGCCGGCCAAACTAAGCCCAGCGCTACATGCTGTCGACATTAATAGGCAGCAATGTCGCACAAAAAGACTGAGATTGCCAATCACTATCATATAACATATATTTTATAATTATATAAATTAGTTATTTATAAAATGTAAATCATAATCAATAATTCATCGGGACTGAGGTATTCATACCTTAGTTAGCACTGTTATTTTACACATCAAAAATTAATTTTGTAATTTTATATACGGATTAATAATAACTTTGAATAAATTAGGAATTCAAAAAAAATAAAAAAAGATACGTTATAAGTTATATTATAGGAGTTATATTATAAATGTTTAATTATTGTTATCGTAAAATACTTATATATACTAAATGGTTATTTTCCACTATAGCCTATATTATTGGAGTACTTATCATATAATAAAAAGCAATAATTCAATATTAATTGTATTATGAAAGGAATCTAATATGGAAACTTTATCGAAATCAAATAGTATAACCCATTCTTCATACGGCACCTATATATCTCTATCAAAGATCATAAAAAAAAATATTAAATTAAATGTATGAATACTTTGCTGTCTGATTTGTCCTT
>SEYY01021802.1:20000-22500 GCA_009176605.1 Armadillidium nasatum
ATCAAAATTGTATGATAATTTGAATAATACTTTCATTGTACTAGGATTCGAAATTAATTTGTTTAATAATAATAATAAATCAAAGTATAATCAAGTGGTTATATTTAATAAAATCTCAATTTAATCATTATATAAAATTAAATTAATTACGAAAATATATATATATATATATATATATATATATATATATATATATATATATATATATATATATATATATATATATATATATATATATATATATATATATATATATATATATATATATATATATATATATATATATATATATATATATTATATATAGTAATATATATATATATATATATATATATATATATATATATATATATATATATATATATATATATATATATATATATATATATATATATATATATATATATTATAACATATCATCAATATATCATTTTAATATTATTTTGTAGAAAGTCAGGTCTTTTCTTGATAGATATATAAACATATTTATATATATGATTATAAATAATTAAATCAATTATCGATCTCAATCACACAATCTTAAACGAAGTAAATATAATAGATTATATATATATATATATATATATATATATATATATATAATATATATATATATATATATATATATATATATATATATATATATATATATATATATATATATATATATATATATATATATATATATATATATATATATATATATATATATATATATATATATATATATATATATATATATATATATATATATATAGTATATATATATATATATATATATATATATACAATTTAGAAAATCAGAGAACTACAATTATGCAATCAATGACGAGTAACGTATGTTGGTTATCATGTCATATGACGGGTATCCCAAATTTCGTCGAGCTTTATGATGTTATTGGATATATGTATGTTTGTGGGTCAAATGTGTGTGTGTGTGTGAATCATTTTGTCGCTTAAGTTTCTATGCATTGTTTATATCATATGTTAGTGACGTATTGTTTTGTCTGCGAATATATAAGTGTTATCTGACATTCCTTTCACTCTTACTCTTTTGAGCGGATGCGATAAAAATAACTAATTTACGCAAAATTGAACCTAATTTCTTTTCACATGATTTAAAGGGCAATAGTCTTTTAAGAATAATAACAATAATGATAATAATACTCCTGATTATAATAATAATAATTTTTGATATTAATCGATTTAGTTGATTTACATATCAATCAAAAGGTGAAAATGTTTCTGACAACGTATCGTTGTTAAAATTTTGATCAGATAAGTAAATAAAAAGTTATGCGTAAAAATCTAAAATAAATGAAAAATCCATTTTTCTCAAATTTGAGGCGATTTTTACGTTTACATTTGGTTCTATAATTAAGGATTATTTAGTTTAATATTGAATTATGTTATTATTTCTACTATCTCTATACGAACTTCGGCTTATGTTACGTTTAAATTATTCAAATTAAGAAATTTTATAAAAATAAACAAAATGAACAAAAAAAAAAAAATGAATAAAATTGAATAGTGACTGACTATTCTTATTGAACAGTGACTGTTATGTACTTTAAATGACATAAAAAACATAAAATTATATTTTGTGCGTAGGATATGTATTTATTTTATCATTTATGTGAGATTGTTTATTATTATGCATGTTCAAGTATATTTTGTGCGTGTGATATGTATTTATTTTAGCATTTATGTGTGTTTGCCTATTATTATCCATGTTCAAGTATATTTTGTGCGTGTGATATGTATTTATTTTAGCACAATTCAAACATTCATTCATTTTCATTTAACTTTGAATTGTTCTCATACTGTTGCAGCAAAGCAAACATTCTCGCATATCGTTTCCTCAATATTTCGTTATTTTCTGTAAGTTCCCTATTTCGTTTTAGCAATTGTTGTATAGTCTGCTCAGCCTTTCGTTTCATATCATTTTTATTTTGTATTATTAGAGCTATCTTTTGCTTAATATTTTCTACTTTTTGTTGGTTTTCTGCCACTTCTAATTCTATTTTCTGGTCTGATTGATTTCTTTTTCTACTATTTCTTAAATTTCGGCTTGTAGATCCACTAGGTTGTTCGTAACCGAACTCCTGATTGTTTATCTTATTTAGTGTTTCAATGCATCGTTTTGATTTCACGACTTCTAATTGTATTGATTTAGGCAGTTGATCAGTTCCACTTTCTGGAATTTTGACTAGTGTTTTCTTTAATCTCGGTATTTTGTATGTTGGTGGCATCTGTTATTAAAAATAATATGAGCTTAATATCTAGCGTTCAGGTTCCGGTGTATTAGGTAACCTTCTACTTGCAATTGGACTGTTTAAGGTCGGACTATTCACAATCGCTTCACTTATTCTCTCTTTTAGATCCAAATTTCACATCTGAGGGCTCATCTCTACAGTATTAGCCTCTAAGTCTTCCATCGACAAATATTCATCCTCCTTCCTCTCAACATTTTTATTCATACTCAAAATACTCTTTATTC
>SEYY01021802.1:35000-37500 GCA_009176605.1 Armadillidium nasatum
ATTTTTTGAAATATTGTATACGCTATCAATATCAATTAACATTATTTTAAATTATATATATAATATAATATGATTTTATATAAAAAATGCAGTTTAAAATATTCTCACAAAATATAAACTTTTATCATATTAAAAATATTTATTTGTCATAATTATATTTATAATTTCTTTTTGAAGGTTACTGATTGCGATTCTTCTTGGCCAATTTTGTCAGATTTTGAAAAATGTCAATTTTATACCATGCATGTGACCGACGTATTGAAAAATGTTTTATATAAAAATCCTCACTGCGCCAAATGTAACTTCGCTTCTCTGTCAAAAGAAAAGTTTTATTGCGGTAATTTAGTAATGTATGGCGGTCATCCTGGATGGCAACACTTCTCAATTTTATTCCAAATTCCAGGTCAGTCTCCAAGGAAATGCCCGAAGCGTCATGAAATATGGAATCCCGTTAATGATCAATGTAGCAAGATAATTTGCGGAATAGGACGTGTTTTAAAGAAAGGAGAATGCGTTAAAAACGAAAACGAAAATTATAACCGTAATGAAACTCAAAACTTTTCCTTACTAAATAATTGTCCAACTATTCCTGTGACTAATTTTACAATGTATGAAAATGATTCTATTTATTCCTATACTGGTGATAGATTTTATGATAAGGGAGATTATGAACTGCTCAACGATTCTGTCATTCTAATTTGCGCTGAAAGCAACTATTATTTCAAGAAGAATTATATAGTCAGTTACTACGTTACTGTTGTTGTACTTAGCATTTCACTTGTATGTTTAGCTTTCCATATTTCCTTATATTTTTGCTATTCCCGACTAAGAACTTGGCATGGGAGAAATCTCGTTTCTCTGTGTTTTTCCCTATTCATGGCTCAATTTTTGTTCCTAACAGGGACAACTGCTACAGAGAATTTCGAATTTTGTGTATTTATGGCAGTTTGTATTCACTACTTTTGGCTTGCTTCATTTTTCTGGATGAATATATTAAGCATCGATGTATGGAGAACATTTAAAGCAAAATATTCTCACAATTCAAACAGTAGAAAAGCGTTTCTAATTTACAATTTGTATTCGTGGGGAGTTCCTTTTATCATAGTTATGGCGAGTTTGACGTTAGACTTGGCAGGAAAGAATTTAAAATATAAACCCGATTATGCAGGGTTTGATGAAGCAGAGCTCTGTTGGATTAACAATAAATATGGACTCCTGTGTTTCTTTTTATTACCGATTGCTATTATTATGACAGAAAATGTGATACTTTTCACCATAACATCCTATTTGATTTATTCTCAATCAAAAGAAACGAGATTTGCCAGGATCAAATCCCAAAGTATGAAGATTGGGAATGAACAAAACCTCTCTGCAGAAGAAGATAAGATTAAAAAGCAGGTATGTTAAATTAGTGTTATTTCAATATCTATTTTTTTACATAGAAATTTTTTTAAAAGTATAAAACAAATATTTTAAAAAGGGTTTTAATTAGAGTTATTTCAATCGGAATCTGATACCGGAAAAAGTACCCAACTCCCGACTCTCAATCAAAAAATAAATCTAATGTTTTACTTTTTCATTACTTTTTTAATCAAATTAAATTAATTACTCTAGGGATAAAAACCTTGATTCGGTTAAAATAACATAATTTCTTTGTTGAAAAATTGTGTAAAATACTGATAAATAGAAGCCCCGCTTCTATAAACACATTTGCATCGCTATTGAAATCTATCTCGTCTTATGACGTGCCTCCTTCAATTTGTTCTTCACATCGTCTAAGACATTCCTTCAAAAATAGTTTCATTTGTTTTACTTGCTTGGAACTGGAGAAAAATATATTTTAAATTTTCAGGTACATTTTATGTTTCAAAATTTCCTTTCTTTCCATTTTTTCTTTTTCCTTTTTTCTTTTTTATTTCAGCTGGATGATTTTTTTTATCTCACCATGCTCCATTAAATATCCTCTACAATCATCACAGCATATCTCTTTCCTCTTCATATATTTCTGTTTCTTTACATTTTTAACTTTTCATAACTTCACCTCCTCGAAAAAAATTGTCTGCTCATTCTTTGTTATCCTTTTTTCTCTCCGTTATATTTCTGAATGCTGCCTATTTCACACTTGTTTATACATTCTTTCCTTTAGCAAGCTCCCAATTAAATGTTTTTCACAAGTTTTTTTCCACTTTATTAGTTCATGCATCCTTTCTCCTCTCCTTCAAACCATCCTTATTAAACTTCTACACTGAATCGTCTTGACGTCATACGAAAAAATAAGGTCCTAGGTCCTAGGTCCTAGGTCCGAGGTCTCGAAGTAAGGCAGTTGAAATATTTGCTAGAGTGAGAGTCCGTCAACCCTAATAATAATTACTTTATTCATATTTTTAATCATTTCTAACTCTTTCCAGTACTACTATTCCTATTACATCACTTTTATTCCTATTACTATCTTTTGCTTACTAAGTTACATGCATCCCTTAAAAGTACCAAGGTAGTAGTT
>SEYY01021802.1:42500-50000 GCA_009176605.1 Armadillidium nasatum
GAAACTTGCGGAATTGGATGAATTCAAATATCTAGGAATGTTTATGGAAGGTAAGGGTGGGACGGAAAAGAGACAAAGAATAGAGTGGTAGAAGGAATGAAAGTGTTGGGGGGGCCTAAGAGAAGTATGGAAGAAAAGAAAAATTTCGAAAGAAATAAAGATAAGAATGTTTGAATATATGTATTTACCTTCTGTATTATATGGATGTGAAACATGGATGATAAGGGTTAGGGCGAGGAAAAGTTTGAATGTCTTTGAGATGAAAGGTTTGAGAGCGATATGTAAATTAAGAAGGATTGATATTAGATTAGAAATGAAAGAATAAGGGAGATGTGCCAATGGAAGAGGGGTGTAGATGATAGAGCGGAGGAGGGTGTGGTAAAATGGCTTGGACATTTGTGTAGATTGAATAAGGACAGAATGGTGGGCAAGGTACTTAGATCCGAGGTGGATGGGGGTAGGGGAACGGAAAGGCCAAAGTGGAGATGGATGGATGGAATGAGAGAGATTTTGGGTGGAAGGAATTTGAGTTTAGAAGAGGCTAGAAGACTTGCGGAGGACAGAGTGAGATTGGGGACGGTGGTGAAAGGGGTTTGAAAGGTAAGAATGGGTATGTTTGTAAAGGAATTATGGTGAGCACCACCCCACGAAAGTGGGAAAGGTAATAGTGAATATATATATATATATATATATATATATATATATATATATATATATATATATATATATATATATATATATATATATATATATATATATATATATATATATATATATATATATATGGCATCAAAATTAACATCCGCATCCGCATCCACACTTTTTCGAAAATTCAACATCCGCATCCGCACTTGACAAAAATTCAACATCCGCATCCGCAAATTAGAAAATATGACATCCGATCCATCACTAGTTAGTACCTAAGTACCTTGTTCATACTTCAGTATAAATGAAATGAAACTAATCATATTACTTAAGAGATATAAAAAGAAAGAAACTGGCCAAAAACATATTTAGAAATGAAAAATAAACAAAATACTTGGGAAATCTATTCGACAAATTGCTTTGATAAAATAATTTATTATTATTTTTTGGGGGGTATTTTTTGTGGTAACTTGTCTTTTTAACTATGAATATCCCTTGATATATATATATATTATATATATATATATATATATATATATATATATATATATATATATATATATATATATATATATATATATATATATATATATATATATATATATATATATATATATATATATATATATATATATATATATATATATATATATATATATATATATATCCAGATTTTTGTCTCACTGTGTGAGAAACTTCCTTTCTCATCATTGGGATTAAAATTTTCAAAAAGTTCCAAAGAGATGCAGTGTGAAAATGACTTAGCTAATGGGTACGTAATTCATATATATATATATATATATATATATATATATATATATATATATATATATATATATATATATATATATATATATATATATATATATATATGCATATAAACTCCAGTGGCTAAAGTATAGGTGTCCGTAATTAGGGAATTAATAATTCAAAAACCAAATAAGGGACCGATAAGACCTGCTAAACTGCTTTTGAATGTTTGCAAGTAGATAGAAAGGAAAAAAAATGAAGGAAGAGTGTTTTCGGATTTACCAGTGGAGTACATTTAAGAATGAGCATAGCGGTTGTGTCTAGGGTCACCTAGCTAAAATGAATGATTCAGTGTGTAAATGACAGTCACACAAATTAACATTCATCATAGCATGTAAACAACTTTAGAGTTCAGAAAAGCAATGTTCATTGTAAAAGCGATATTACAAAGATAAAAAAGCAGGATGTGTGGAACCATCCTGGACACGTGATGTACAGTCGTGAACAGAAGTTCGTTCCTATTAAGCTGGAAATAAATATTTATATAAAATGGAGATCATCTCAGATTCAGCCAATCACAGTTCAATAAGCCCCTCTCAATGTTTTTATTCTCTTTTTATTCAAAATAGAGCTTTTATGAAATGATTTCCATTTTATATAAATATTTATTTCCAGCTTAATAGGAACGAACTTCTGTTCACGACTGTACACCCTATGCAAGATTGAATAGCACTTCAAGAAGTACAAAACAAATGGACTGGGATGTAAAAATAGTTCTGAAGGTGCCTCTTAACCCCCACGTCCCTCTAAGAAGCTTGCTTAATGAGAGAAACAATATTATCCTTCCAGAAAAAATCACATAAACGAAAATATCAAGAATGTTAATTAAGAATAGAAGAAAGTTTGAATAGAGTGTTTTCGAAGACGTTATACTTGAATGGAAGATAATATCGAGTTGACAGATGAAGGAACTGATTTGTTTTTTTAGGTTCTGAAAACAACCATACTGTCTTTTGTTAGAAAACGCCAGCAAAATTTGAGGTGGAAGACAAAAAGGATTTTTACATCTTCTGGAGATAAAAGATATGTTAGTATCATGATCGAAGAATAGATTTAGAGCTGTTTCATGATAAAATGATAAAATCACATTATGAGCTCTCAAACTCTCAGAACTATCAACATCCTCTTTCTCTGAGGGCTATAAATGTTATCCTTTAACAAAATAAATAGTTTACTTTTAAATGGTAAATAAAAGGAAAAAAAGAGGAAAATATGTTTATAACCTTTCATCCTGATGAGAATGAAACGGCTTAGAAAATCTGCTAAGCGACCTTTTACTTAAAGTCAATTTCAAGGTTTCTTTTAAATTTTCTTAAATTATTCACAAAAGGGAATTTTTTGGTTTTAGGCTTGTAATCTTCTCTCTTTTAATTTCAGAGAAAGTGATGGGAAAGAGGTGAAGGAAAACGAGAAGAAACCTTATAAGAAGAGAAATGAAAACGTTTTAAATAAGGCAAAAGATTCAGTCATTCGTTCAGCTTTCCTGAACAAAACTTCATTAAAATTCAGAAGGTAAAAATTAAAAAACAAAACAAAAACTAAGCATAATGTTGCAAATTTATATATATATATATATATATATATATATATATATATATATATATATATATATATATATATATATATATATATATATATATATATATATATATATATATATATATATATATATATATATATATATCGTAAGGTTCTCATTATTTACATTAAAAGATATTTTAATATCAAAAAATTAATAATAAAAAAAACTAATACAGATTAACCCAAAATTTATGTTTCCTATTTGGCAGAAACCTTAAAAGTAAAAGAATAAAATGTGTAACGATTGCTGGATCAGAAAAAATAATAAACAATCAATCTTTTATTATTATTATTATTATTATTATTATTATTATTATTATTATTATTATTATTATTATTATTATTATTATTATTATTTTAATAAGAATTAGATTAAATAACTAAATACGACGGTTGAAATAAGTTGGGAGAAGAAAAAATCTAAACCAGAGTAGACAACAAGACTAATTTGTAAGTAGAGACAATTTCCAATGGACGAAACCTTGATCCAAAATCATAATTTTTAGAGACTTAAATTTGAAAATAATAATATGATTATTAAACATGGAAATCCTGCTTACCGTGTCACGAACGATAGAGTGACTGACTTGCGTGTTTTAGGGTTCAGTGTCGATCCCGCTTACGGGGATCCTACGTATACACTACCTGTAAGAGTTCCTCTCCCCGAATAAGGAGATGCCCCTGAGAGTTGTAGTTAAAAGAAAAATATGACAAATGTTTGTGTGTAAATTCATATGCATAATTATTAATAATAATTATGAAAAAGCTATGAAGATAATTATTTGAATTCCCATTTACATCTTTTTCAGCTACAATGGATCTTCGAACGAGAATATCTCTAGTGACTCTAGTGTTATCAATTCCAAAAGCTGTGACCAAAATTCTGAAAACCCAAAACACAAACAAGTAACCTTTCTCAAGATACTCATCTATAAAGTTAATGGATCATTCTCGTAATAAGGATGGATCTCACTAATTTTTGGAAAAATTTATAATTTACATCAATCATTGATGATACCTCCGCTTTAAATATTCTAACATTTGTTACTTTAAAGTTTCACTCATTAACCTGACTATTCATTATTATTATTATTATTATTATTATTATTATTATTATTATTATTATTATTATTATTATTATTATTATTATTATTATTATTATTATTATTATTATTATTATTATTATTATTATTATTATTATTATTATTATTATTATTATTATTATTATTATTATTATTATTATTATTATTATTATTATTATTATTATTATTATTATTATTATTATTATATAAACAAAAGGGAGGTAAAGAGGGTGAAAGAAGGAGATGAAAAATGGAGTAATAAGATAGTGGAGGGATTTAGAGAAAGAAGTAAGATATCTTAGAAGGAAGATAATAAGGTTAGGAATAAAAGAGAGGGAAGGGGAGGGGGAAAAGAGAATAGACGAAGAAATCAGAAAGGTGGAAAGTGAGGTTAGGGCAAGACGTATGTAGTATTTTAGTAGACTGCTGAATGTGAAGGAGGTGAGAAGGGAGGCTAGGATAATGGAGATGGAAAAGGGAAGGAACGGAAGGAGAGGAAGAGGGGAGGATTTCGGTAGAAGAAATAGGAAAAGCGATGAGGAAAGTGAAGAATGGTAAATCGGCTGGTTTGAATGGGATAAGTGAAAAGATGTTGAAGGAAAGGGGAAGAGAGTGTGGTAAAATGGTTGGCATGATTGTTTAATTTATGTTTGGTAATGGGAGAAGAGCCTCAAGATTGGCAAGATGAATGTGTGGTCCCTTTGTATGAAGGAAAGGGTAATAAATTTAAGTATGGGAGTTATAAGGGAATACGTTTGCTTAGCGTAGTGGGAAAAGTGTATAGTAGAATTTTATTGGGAAGGTTGAGGTTTTCGAAATGAAGGATCTGAGAGCGGTGTGTGGTGTATTTAGAAGGGATAGAGTCAGGAATGTTAGAAAAAGGAAGATGAGTAGTTGGGAGAGTTGAACAGAGAATGCTGAGGCGGTTTGGACATGTTAGAAGGATGAATGAGGAGAGACTGGCAAGAAACGGTGCTTATATCAGAAGTGGAAGGTGTGAGAAGTAGGTGGAGACCGAGGGGAGGTTGGATGAATGGGTTCAAGGAGTTATTGAGGGACAGAGGCATGAGCTGGTAGGAGGGTGTGAGGTTGACGGAGGATAGGAGGAGTAGAAAAGATTGGTGAGGGGTGAGAGTTGGGAATGGATGTAGCCTGAGGTATACACCACCAAACGATTGTGGGAAAGGTTGTGAGTAAATATATATATATATATATATATATATATATATATATATATATATATATATATATATATATATATATATATATATATATATATATATATATATATATATATATATATATATATATATATATAATCACTGAAAACAAAAACCTTTCTTTTTTATTTAAACTTTAAAACCACTGAAACTTACAAAAAAGAACGACTTTTTGACTCAAGAGCGTGAGTGCTCTTTCAGGTCCAAAAGTAAAAAAAAAAAAAAATAAAAAAAAAAAAAAAAAAAAAAAAAAAAAATTAAAAAAAAAAAAAACATTTGGACCTGAAAAGGGTTCAACGCCCTGAGCCGAAACGTCACCTTTTGTGTGAATTTATATATATATATATATATATATATATATATATATATATATATATATATATATATATATATATATATATATATATATATATATATATATATATATATATATATATATATATATATATATATATATATATATATATATATATATATATATATATATATATATATATATATATATATATATATATATATATATATATATATATATATATATATATATATATATATATATATATATATATATATATATATATATATATATATATATATATATATATATATATATATATATATATATATATATATATATATATATATATATATATACCTTAGAAATGATGACGATTCAAAATTTGGTTAGAAACGTTGTTTATATTAAATGATGTATAATCTCAGATGTATAAAGTATAAAGATTTTCCTTCTCTCTCTCTCGTTCAGTATATATATATATATATATATATATATATATATATATATATATATATATATATATATATATATATATATATATATATATATATATATATATATATATATATATATATATATATATATATATATATATATATATATATATATATATATATATATATATATATATATATATATATATATATATATATATATATATATATATATATATATATATATATATATATATATATATATATACATATATATATATATATATATATAGTTCATGAATGAAAGAATTAATGAAATCACAAAAAATATTTTATTTAAAGATTAAAAGTAGAAAAATATATTTGAAAATATTCAATAATAATAAATTGAAAATAATACATTATGAATAATAATAATAAATAAAAGTAATAATAATAATAATAATAATTATAATAATAATACTAATAATAATAATAATAATTATAATAATAATACTAATAATAATAATAATAATAATATTAATGATAATAATAATGAAAATAATAAAAATAGTAATAAATTTTAATAAAAATAATAATGAAAATTATATAATAATAATAAAAATAATAATCATAATGATAATAACATAATAATAGCATAATAATAATAATAATAATAATAATAATAATAATAATTTGAATAATAAACTGCTGTTAACTAATAATAATAAATAATAATAATAATAATATAATAATAATAATAAAATATAATAATAATAAATAATAATAATAATTTAATAATAATATAAATAATAATAATAATAATAATAATAATAATAATAATAATAATAATAATAATAATAATAATAATAATAATAATAATAATAATAATAATAATAATAATAATAAATAATAATAATAATAATAATAATAATAATAATAATAATAATAATAATAATAATAATAATAATAATAATAATAATAATAATAATAATAATAATAATAATAATACAGTAAAATATTTAATAATAATAAAAATAATAATTAATAATGTAAAAGATCATCATAGCAATTATGAAAATAATTATAATATTAATGATTTTCTAAATTAATTTTACTGCTGCTACTACTAATACTGAAAATAATAATAATAATAATAATAATAATAATAATAATAATAATAATAATAATAATAATAATAATAATAATAATAATAATAATAATAATGATAAAAAGTATAAGTAATTGTTATTTATAAAATAATAATAATAATAACAATAACAATAATAATAACAATAATAATAATAAGTTTAATAAATAAGAATAAGAATAATAACAGAATTTAGAGATTTGATTTTATTTAATTAATATGACTTAAGTATTATAATTAACTATACTAATAATAGTTTAGAATAGTTTAGACTCTAAAAAGTGAAACAATTAATTATTTG
>SEYY01021802.1:57500-60050 GCA_009176605.1 Armadillidium nasatum
CTCGAATACACTTCCAAAGATATTTAACAGATTCAATCTCCACTACCCTCCTTCCATCGATCTGAATGTTTAGTTCTTTTCCCATCTCTCTCTCTCTCTTTCTCTCTCTTTCTCTCTCTCTCTCTCTCTCTCTCTCTCTCTCTCTCTCTCTCTCTCTCTCTCTCTCTCTCTCTCTCTACTTATCCTCAGAATCACGGTTTTGTCCTTATTAATCCTCAGACTAGCCACTTCACAGCATTCATTATATTTATTTAACCCTGTCTCTACATCTTCTCTATCTAACACTCCAGAACGCAATATCGTCTGCATATGCAAAATATGATAATCTGATTCTCCTTCACACTGCTCCTTAAATCTCTGAATAATCATTGTCTATGTGAACAACAACAACTACTTTGTTTCATCACTGTTTTCTCTTCAAAACATTTTTTATTTTCGTGACCATAACGTGCTGTGCATGAGCAGAACTCGTACAGACTCTTGACTACTCTTAGCATTCTACCTGATATTATGTAATCTCTTTCCAAATACCTCCACAAATTACTTCTGGTACCGAATCAAAAGCCTTCTGCAAATCTATAAAGCTGCATTTATGCCGATGTTATATTCACTGTCTTCTCAACTATTTGTCTCAAACCGAAGATAAGATTCTTTGTTCCTCTACTTTATCTATATCCATGTTGCTCCCCACCCAATTGTGGCTCAATTCTTTCCCTTGATCTCTTTTCTATCATCCTTTCATACACCTTTTTTATATGGTTTATTAATGATATACTCCTGTAATTTGAATACAAGTCAGAATCTCCTTTGTCTTTATATATTGGAATTATTACTGTTTTTCCCCATTTTCCAGGTACTTGGACCAGTACATGATCAGTAATCGCAATAAATAAGTTTTAGTTTCTTCGCCTGCATTTTTTTATCAGCTCTATCCCTATTCTATTCTCTCCTGGATCTTTACCGTTTTTCATTTTGGCAAACTCCATCTCCAACTCCTCCCTTGTAAACTCCTCTTCCACCTCAACCATTTCCTAAAAACTCCTCTCTTTTCTTGATTTTCTACTTCCTGTTTCACATTCAGTGAAGACTCAAAATACCCTGTCCATCTTTCGTTAATTTCTCTTGATGTCACCAATACCTCACCTTGTGGCATTTTTTATGCTGTTCACTTTGGTTTTATTTTTCATGTATGATTTTGTCAGTTCATATATCAAGACCCTCTGAGATCTTCCTCTAACCTCTCCCCAACATTCTCCAGCTCTCTTTCTCAGCCCTTCTCTTTACTATATATATATTATATATATATTATATATATATATATATATATATATATATATATATATATATATATATATATATATATATATATATATATATATATATATATATATATTATAGATAAGAGGTGTACCCAAAATATGAGAATTTGAATATATCGCCAAATCGATATTTAAAATAGAGTTCGATCTTAAGCCGCTAGAAGCTCCTATTGTGTTTTTGAGCAAATCGTTTCCAAATCCCAACTGGCTTGTTACTTAGTTTCTGCTGTTTTAATTATGTCGTGTTATTCTGTCTGGGAATTTCCTTAAATTTGGTTTCATGCTCAATAAAACTGAAGCTGATAGCTACCGAATGCTAAATAAGACTTTTGGTCAGCGAACTTTAAGATAAGCAAGAACATTTGAGTGGTTTAAGCGTTACAAAGATGATCAAGAATCAGTAGAGAATGACAAATATTTGGGTCGATCATCATCATACACAAAGCCGGAAACGATCTCGAAAGTACGTGAAGTGATCATTGAGGACAGACGAGAGGCAATCCACGATGTTTGTATTCATATTGGAATCAAACAGAACATGACAACATATTTTATACGATGAACTCAATATGACACAAATTGCATTTAAGTTTGTTCCTCGTTTTCTAAACGCCAATCAACGAGATCATCAGGTCTAGGTGTGCACAGAGCTGCAAGGGAAGGTTTGACATGACTATAACTTCCATGTTCAGAGTTATTATTTCCGTTGAACATAGGTAGGAACCGACCGGGGCTGGAATTTGGCAGGGGGGGTCACCCAAATTTGGCCGCGGCCGGGGTTCTGGCCGGGGTTGCCTAAATTTGCAAAGAGGTCAAAAGCACTGAAATTTTAGGTTAAGAAAATTAGATATAAATTTAATTGAGGTTTATTTAATTATAAGGAAGGAGTAGAATAAGCCAATATTCACTTAAATTAATGATTATATGCATTTTCTCCAAAAAATTTCAGAAAAAAAAAAAAAAAAAAAAAAAAAAAAAAAAAAAAAAAAATTAAAAAAAAAATTAAAAAGTTTCTAATTCATAATAGTGATTCAACAGGTTTACCTAGGTAAGACCCTAAGGTAAAGTTTGAAAAAATGTAAAATATAAAATTATCAATTTAACCTGTTATTTTTTATATTGTTATTTTATTGTTATGTATCAAACTTGTATCATTTTTATTTTTTATTTCAAAATTATTTTTTTTTTTTTTTATACTTTTCAGTCAATATGGCTAAAAGATCAGCTTCAG
>SEYY01021803.1:0-2500 GCA_009176605.1 Armadillidium nasatum
TATATTTTTGCTTTTACGACATATTTACTTTTTCTATTTCAATGAGAGCTTTATAATAATAATAATAATAATAATAATAATAATAATAATAATAACAATAATAATAATAATATATAAATAATAATAATAATAATAATAGTATAATTTCATTAAATATTATTATTATATATTATTATTATATTATTATTATTATTATTATATATTATTATAATATTTATTATATTATTATTATCATTATTATTATTAATTATAATAATAATAATAATAATAATAATAATAACGATAATAATTAATGGAGCTTAAACATTTATTTACCAGTAGAATAGCAAAGCTTATTTCTGCCCCGTATTCTTATTTCACTTCTGCTCTGAAATGGTAACTTATATGCTGAAGTTTATCTCTTTTCATTATTTTCTCTCTCTATCTCTCTGTCCATTTATCTGTTTATATATCCATCTATCTATCTATCTATCTTTTATATCTCTGTTTCTCTATCTATCTATCAATTTATATATCTATTAAGTATTTTGACTCTTTTGTTTTATTAATGAATATGATTGAGCTTTGAACGAGCACCAGAATTTCCAGTACTGCACCAGGAAGTCGTGAACCAGAACTAAAACCCACAGGGACAATAAATTTGGGACGTATCGCACTAAACTGCACCGCACTGAACTGCACCGCACTGCAGCGCACCGAAACGGTTCGTCTGCAATTTTCACAGACAACGTTATTATCAACTTATTATATATGTTGACATATGAAAGCACGAAGTATTTATCCAGTTCTTATTAATTTAATTACTTTAATAAAAATCAGCGAGGTTTTGTAAATTAACAATTCAATTAATTTCTAAGATTTACTTATAGATAATTATTTTTAATTATATGTATTATAATATATACAATATATATTATATATTTATATAATATATATATATATATAAAATATATATATAATATATATATATATATATATATATATATAATATATATTATATATATATGTAATATTTTATTATATATATATATTATTATATATATAATATATATCATATATATATATATATATAAGTTTATACCTTATATTAAGATGTTTTTTTCAAACGTATTCATTATTTTTCATACTATCCAAAATTTTAGATAGAGTAGAAAATTCTTTCCCTTATCTTCCCAGAATATTTAATTATTATTGTTATTATATATTATTATTTCTGTTATTTATTATATCATTGTATAATTTGTTATATGATTAATTTTTATTATTTTATTAAATTATATGATCATTATAAACTATATTATTAATTATTATAAATTATTTTATTATTACTAACTATTTAAATATATAATATAAATTAATTTTATATTATTTTAATTATATAATTATTATTAAATTATACTGCTATTTAAATTAATATTATTAAAATTACTATATTATTTTATTAAATTTTTGGTGGTCAAAGAGAGTTCGTCGTCCAGGAAAAGCCATTTTAGTTTGAATTAATACAAATAAAGTATATGATGATTTCTTGTAAATTTGTAGCTGAAAAAATGGATAAAGATTAATGTCATTATTATTATTATTATTATTATTATTATATTTTATTATTAATATTAATAAAATAATAATAAAAAAAAAAAATAATGATTTTTTTTAATTATTATTATATTATTAATATTATATTATTAATTGTTGTTGTTATAGTTACCTACAACTTTCCCAAACTGGGTGGTGTCTACTGCAGGCCACATTCATTCAAACACTCACCACTTTACCAATCTTTTCCATTCATTCCTATACTCCTTCAACCACACACCCTCCTCCTAACTCATCCCTCTATCTCGTAACAGCTCCTTATTGACATTACTCATTAAACTTCAAATTATTATTATTATTATTATTATTATTTTATTACTATTTTTTTTATTATTATTATTCATGTTAGTTAGTTTTATTATTGCTACTATTATAACTACTAGGTTCTATTGTCGTTACTCACTATTGTTACCATTATTATACTATTAACTACTATATTTATATATTCTACATATTGTATTTATTAATTATCATTTCTATTTATTTATGCATCATATTTGTATAAAAAGTTTTAATTATATTGATGAATATTTATCAACTAAACTTTGGGTTCAAGGAAACCAATGTGCTTCCCCTTAGAAACTTCTTTTCAGAGTAATGTACAACTAATTACAATATTGTATCTAGTAGAGTAGGACCTACTGAAACACTGTATAACCTGCATTAAATTATACCTCTTAATAAAAATTTTGGAATTTGGAATTTGGAATTATTATTATTATTATTATTATTATTATTATTTATTATTATATTATTATTATTATTATTATTATTATTATTATTATTATTATTTATCATTATTATTTTATTTATTATTATTATTATTATTATTATTATTATTTTATTTTTTTATTATTTTATTATTATTATTAATATTTATTATTATTATTATTATTATTATTAC
>SEYY01021803.1:15000-20000 GCA_009176605.1 Armadillidium nasatum
AACCTTTACTACTGTCCTGTCTATCTCCACCTACTCTACTGACTGTCACTGTGGGATTGTGCTGGTGAGTACTTCTTACAAACTCTTGTAACTATACAGAAGGTAATTCGTATATTATCAGGATCACGTAATTATTGTGAACATGAAACCTCACTTATTTTAATTGTTATAATAATTGTTATCTTTTCTGAAACTTCAGGATATCTGTACTCTTTCGGTGAGGAGTTACATCTTTAAAGATTATACTTACTCTTACACTGACTATCCACATTTTCAGTAATAAACGGAATGCAAAATGAATTACTGACAAATTTAATAATGCATAATCAACGAGTAAGAAGACCAAATCTGCGCAGCACAAACTCACATACACTAAGTAAAGCAAAGTACTCACTAACCAAATCTCGGAGGTCTATATCGTACAAGAGCATCGAACAGTGGAATAAACTTTAGAAAAAAAAAAAAATAATAAGAAATAGCAAAATTCTGACATTTTGGAAACATGTCAAAAATCAATTACCATTAAAATACTGAAAAAGGTGTCCCACCTCACCACACTTTTTTCCAACTCAAAATTACTATTCTAGTTATTTTACAAGTCTGCATCATCATTATTATTATTAATTATTATTATTATTATTGTTCTTAACGTTATTATTATTATTTTTAAAAAAATTTTATTTCCTTCATTAATTTACTATTAATGAAATGAAACGATGATAAATAGCCGTAATAATTACTATTTTTGCTACTAATATTATTGCCATTTCTTTATTATTATTTTTTACTATTATTACAATTAATATTATTATGATTTTTTTATTATTATTTTTATTATTAATATTATTATTGATATTGTTTTAGTTATTATTATTATTATTATTATTATTATTATTATTATTATTATTATTATTATTATTATTATTATTATTATTATTATTATTATTTATTATATTTTTATTATTTTTTTTTTTTTTATTTTCATTATCCATTGAGGAATTCAATTAATACATGGTATTTTATATATATATATATATATATATATATATATATATAATATATATATATATATATATATATATATATATATATATATATATATATATATATATATATATATATATATATATATATATATATATATATATATATATATATATATATATATATATATATATATATATATATATATATATATATATATATATATATATATATATATATATATATATATATATATATATATATATATATATATATATATATATATATATATATATATATGTTTACATTATTTAATACCTCATTTGATCAGTATTTGATGTTAACATGTTACAACTAAAAGATGTTTATGATGTGTTTATTGAAGGTCCTGAGTAATATTGAAAATAATAATAATTTTTTTTTTTTTTTTTTTTTTTTTTTTTTTTTTTTTTTTTTTGCGTTTTTTTTTTTTTTTTTTTTTTTTTAAAAATTTAAAATTAAAAAAAAAATTTATTATATATATATATATATATATATATATATATATATATATATATATATATATATATATATATATATATATATATATATATATATATATATATATATATATATAACGCAAGAAATTTAATACAAATAAATTCTATATGCTATGTTAATTTCTTTAAGTAGATTGCAAAAAAAAAAACATTTCTTAATATCCAAATTCATGGAAGCCAGTTAAATATTTCTAAACTAACAAAATATTTTATTCCAATTTTTTAAATATCTTTTTCGAAACTAAAGGAAGCTAAGAACTATCTTCACTTAAATATTTGTAACTGGTAGGAATGTCATTCTTTTTCATCAGTATTGCCCTGCAAAGAGAAAAGAAACTAAGTTTGCTTTAAAAAAAATAAAATTATTTACATTTATGTTAACTTTAAAATTTCTGTTACTGTCAAACACGTTCCATTTCTACTGTACGTGAAGAATAGTTGTGACTTTAGGAGAACCACATGGAAATTTAAGTTTCGTTCACCTCTTCCCTAACATCAGTTTTAAAATTATTTTATTACTAGTATTTCACAGGACTTTATTCCAAACCTATTCTCTCTTCTAGTTATAACTTAATATACATCTTTCTAATGCATGGAACATACCCTTTAAATATTGTAGAACAGTTGAGTTAAAAGTGTCTTTTTTTTATTTACAGTAGTAAATATTCATTATTTATCTTACTATATATTTCTTTTACTAAAACTTTGATTTTTTTGGAATATTTAAATATTTTTCATTACTTACTTAAAACAGACTTTTACAAAACATGTTTACTGTATTTTCGATGTATAACCTTAGATAATAAATGGAAGGAAAATTATTTATATGATAAAAAATAGGTAATTAAACTGGTCTGCTACTGAGAAGATTTTCATAGAAATTTTGTCCATGGTTTTGAAGTAAAATTTTAAAATAAAGCTGAAGTATGGGAAAAGCCTTGTATAAAATAAGAAGAAGAAAAGAAATTAGACCAAAAAAAAAAGCTGCTAAACATGCACAAGAAAGTGATGCAAAGTCTTAGAAGATGAATAAACATTTGTTATTTTTGTTTTCAGTATTGGTTTAAAACACGTACATACAATAAGCTAGAAAAGAGCAACCTAAATGCACGCAAGTATACATCAACAAGCAATTGAAAGAATAAGTACGGTATAAAGTTTCAGTTATTTAAAGTCCTTCCGAATTTCGTACTTAAGTTTTCGTAACATTCTTTCAGAATATACTACAAGTAAGAAATCTACTCCTTTTGCTCTGTTATTTGTGTATATAAAGAAAATTAAATCCAAAAACTGTTGCAGAAGATACGAAGGCAAGTATTTAAAAGCATCATAGTAATTGGAAAAAAGAACTACATATACATGTATAATTAATTTTCGGTCACCTCTTCACTATCATCAGTTTTTGGTTGGATTTGTTCTTCCTTTTCTCTCGATTCTGTATCTAATTCAGGAACTTCATTTTTTTTCGTTGTAGCATCAGCTTTCACAAAATTTTCACTTTCCTCTGGTACCGTTTCATTTACATTTTCTCTTACAGCTTCTTCGTCTTTCTCATCATCCTGTTCCTGACGTTCTAACTCTTTTGTCGTTAGAATATCTTTCTCTCCTTCAGAACGATTTTCATTTGCTAGTTCCAGTTCAATTTCAGCAGCATCTTTACTGCTCTCAATCTCTTTAACTAATTGTTCATTATTTTCTGGAAGCATTTTGTCGTTTTGATCATTCTTATAGTCATTTTCTTCTTGAATTTGGTCTCGGTCAAATTCATTATTTACTGTACTGTCAATGCCTGCTATTTTATTTGGTGCTTCGGATACGTCAGTATTTTTATCCTCTTTATCTAGTTCTGTAGTAACCTTATCTTCTTCGACCAAGGTAGGAGAATCTTTGTCATAGTCAGCTTTTTTATCTTCAGAATTTTCCTCTGAATCCTGAGCCTTGGTTTCCTTTTCATCATTAAAGACATTTGGCTTCTGATTTGAACTTTCAATTTTCTCTAAAGATTTATCCTCATATTTGAATTCGTTATCTTCAAAACATTCGTCTTTATATTTTTCTTTATTAAGCTCCAGTTTCTCATCTTCAATATCAGATTCTTTACAAATTTTTTGTTGGTCTTTCTCGTCAAAATATTTCGAACTGTCGAACTCGTTCTTTCCTACATTATATTCGTGACTTTCATCCTTATCTTTTTCTTCATCACTTCCCAGACTTTCTTTCCTACGTTTTGCTTCAGTATCATCCAAAGTTTCATCAATATCTCTATCTAATGAGCTTTCTATATTATATTTTGGATCGCAGATTATTAAACTTTCATCTTTATCTTTTTCATCACTCATTGGTAAACTCTCATCTCTATCTTTTTCTTCATCAAAATTTGTTTTGATTTCTTTTTTAGAAATTTCAGAATCACTTGATTTGCTCGTATATTCAAAATTACCGCTTTCGTAAGTGTTATTCATATCATAACGTTCATGAGCTCTATTCTTTTCCATATAATCACTCTGGGAATCTTCAAGAGAACTTGGCTCTACACTTGCTTCTAACTCACCTCTTTCAGACATGCTCTTTAAACCGTCTTCATCCAAGAAGGATTCAGAACAGTCCTTTGCTTCGTATTCTTCATTCTCATTTTCGTCATTTTCATGAATTATTTTAGACCCATACTTTCTGTCGTCACTGTAAGGAATGGTGAGTATTTTCATTGATCTGTCTTTCTTATATTTTGGCTCCGAAGTAACAGGTATTTCTTTGAAGGAAGAACCAAAATGAGAATCATGTCCAGAAACTTCTCTTAAGCTTTCATAACCATCTGAACGGGATGAATTTAAATACCTTTCTTGCCCAAGAGAGTCTGTCTTTTTCTTTTGTGGTTGTTCACTTTCTAAACTTGAGAATTTCACCTCCTTAGACTCATCTTTTACTTTGTCAAGACAGGAAAATAATTCGCCCATGTTATTCCTGAAAAATTTATAAATATTTCTTTGTATATGTTTACAAAAAATAAATGTACGCTAATACACCCCACACATATGCACGCACACAATAACACACACATACATACACACACACACACACACACACACACACATATATATATATATATATATATAATATATATATATATATATATATATATATATATATATATATATATATATATATATATATATATATATAGTAATCTAGCAAAACACTATGTATATCTCAGCTGAACAAATCATACACCCGTTTAATTCAGAAAACTTAAAATTTTATTACCAGTAACATAAAAAAAAAATTACTCTTTATTTCACTTTTACATTTTGTGTACAAATTTTGCCCCAAAAATCATTTTCAAATAAGTTTTAAGATTTTAAGAATACCTTAAACCTTCTATTTCCTTCGTCATTTCTTGTCGAACGGCAAAAACTTCTTCCTGTAAAAAGGCAATGGAATTCTGGTGATCTTCAATGATGCTTTTAATTTCATTTAGGT
>SEYY01021803.1:27500-32500 GCA_009176605.1 Armadillidium nasatum
TTGTCAATTTTCAAATTTATTAACTATTTTCTTTGTTTCTAACTCATCTCAATTATGGGATTATAAATACCAAAAATCTTCAGGGGTGGATCACCTGTACACAGTGTATGTATAGTGTATTTAAGCTATGTATAGATATCATAATAACTCACAAACCATTGGTTACTTATTTAAAGTGTGTAATACATTAGTTCTTAATTACCTTTGAAAGTGTAATAAAACAATCTTTGTAATAAGAAATTTAAAAAACTGAACTAAATTAAAATTAAAATTTCTGAAGGCAGAAAAAAATTTCTAAAAATAAAATAATTCCTTTAAATTTAAATTTAATAATTTAATAATAGGTTTAATAATACTAGTTTTTGTAATAAGAAATTTTTAAAAATGATCTAAATTAAAATAGCAATTTCTGAAGATAGAAAAACATTTCTAAAAATAAAATAATTCCTTTTAAATTTGTATAAGACTTTCCCTTCGCCAATTACGAATGTTTTTTCCCTCCCTTTCTTCATTCTATTGTTCTCTTCTACAAAAGAAAATCATTCGCAGTAATGACTCCGCAAACAAAATTATTCGATCCTAAATTCACCTTTTACAAAACTTTAATTAAAGTTAATATGTAACGTTGATCAAGGTTATAAATATATATATACTCTCTCTCTCTCTCTCTCTCTTCTCTCTCTCTCTCTCTCTCTCTCTCTCTCTCTCTTCTCTCTCTCTCTCTCTCACACACACACACACACACACACACACACACACGCATATATATATATATATATATATATATATATATATATATATATATATATATATATATATATATATATATATAGTTGCGAACAGCGTAGGAGACAATAGGTCCTTAATATATTCCGTATTCCAATCCTGAATTCTTAGCCATCCGCAATCATTTCTCATTCAAACGACCACCCACCTATTTCGCTCTTCACAGATTTTAATATTTTAGCTTCTAGTCCCTCTATGACTCTGACAGAAGGATAGTGGTGTATTTATACATTAAGTGTTTAAAACCTCAGTTAAATTCTTCTTCATCCTCAGCTCCACTATTAATTACATGATATTTTATAAATTTGTTCATATTTGTTTATATATTATTATTTACTTATTTAATTTTGATAAATATATTAATAACCTGCCTACTTTTACTGTGTCTTCAACCAACTAATTTGTTCATTATTCCTTACCGTTTGATCCTTTAAGATATTCATTTAACTTTACCATATCACATAATTAACCAGTAATCCTTTTAGGTACTCTACCTTAACTTTAATTGTAAATTTTGATTTGTGAAGCTATCCTATTATTTATTCTCTGTGTTAATCTATCTATTTTTCCTTTTAGGTAATTTGAAAATGGATTTTGAAATAAATCCGAAACGTCATTTGTTTAATATATTTATTTGCTTATTCATTTTATCATCACTATTAAATGTAAATTATTAATTACTTTCAATGCTGCTTCCTAAGCTGTTCGCAACATTATTTATTTTTTCTATAAGGTTTCAGAGGAACAAATCTCTTGCGGATATATATATATATATATATATATATATATATATATATATATATATATATATATATATATATATATATATATATATATATATATATATATATATATATATATATATATATATATATATATATATATATATATATATATATATATATATATATATATATATATATATATATATATATATATATATATATATATATATATATATTAATTAATAACATCTCTATACTGTTTTCTACAATGTACCATAATATTTTATTATTTCCTCTCTGTATACTAATAAATAAGAGATTCGCTTATTAAAGCAGACTATTATCCAGACAGATAACTATAATATTGTTTATTGTACTATAAAATATGTCACTAATTTTATCCAAAGTTTTGTATCATAAAAATCAATATTTGGAAAGATCTTTATGTGCAGTCGTCAACAGAAGTTCGTTCCTATTAGGCTGGAAATAAATATTTATATAAAATGGAAATCATTTCATAAAAGCTCTATTTTGAATAAAAAGAAAATAAAAACATTCAGCGGGGCTTAATTGAACTGTGATTGGCTGAACCTAAAATGATCTCCATTTTATATAAATATTTATTTCCAGCTTAATAGGAACGAACTTCTGTTGACGACTGTACATAATTGTTAAAATAGCTAAATACAACATACTCTAGAACTCTATAAATACCTTTTAAGTGAATATAATTGTGGATTTTTTTTTTTTTTTTTAACAGAACGCCACCACTCACTGACAGAACCCTTTTTAAGGAGGGGGCACAAATAGCTAGCTAGATACAACATACTCTAGAACTCTATGAATACCTTTTAAGTGAATATAATTGTGAAAAGAGCTAAAACAACAATATACTCTAGAACTCTATGAATACCTTTTAAGTGAATATAATTGTGGAAATAGCAAGCTAGATACAACATACTCTAGAACTCTATGAATATTTTTTAGGATAATATAATTGTGGAAATAGATAGCTAGATACAACATACTCTAGAACTCTATGAATATCTTTTAGGAGAATATAATTGTGGAAATAGATAGCTAGATACAACATACTCTAGAACTCTAGAAAAACTCTAAAAATTAAGGTAAAAAAAGATGAAAGATTTCATAAGAAAAAAAAAAGAAGTTAAATTCTACGTTTCAAAAATCCCAAATTCTTACAATTTTAACTTAACGAATTGTTAGTAAATCGGAAAGTAAAATAAATTAATAAATAAATAAATAAATAAATAAATAAATAAAATTAAATAAAATATATAAATAAAATATAAAAAAAAAATAAAATTATGAGAAAGGAATTTGTCTCAGAGAGAGTCACAATCCAAAAAATGTTTGTTTTAACCCATTTTATTGTTATTTTTTATTATTATTATTATTATTATTATTATTATTATTATTATTATTATTATTATATTATTATATTATTATTATTTTAATTTTTTAAATTGCTATTTATTATTTAATATTATCATTATTATATTGCTATTGTTAAATTTTTACTATTATTATTATTATTATTATTAATTATTATTATTATTATATTATTATAATTACTGTTATTATTATTATTATTAATTATTATTGTATATTATTATTTTTTTTTTTTACATTATATTATTCTTATTAAATTTTATTTTCATTTTTTATTATAATTATTATTATTATTATTATTATTATTATATATTATTATTATTATTATTATTATTATTATTATTATTATTATTATTATTATTATTATTATTATTATTATTATTATTATTATTATTATTATTATTATTATTATTATTATTATCCTTTTAAATTCATTTAAAAAATTTTAAAATATTAAATCATGAAAAGAAGAACTGATCTTTTTAATAAAAGAAAATTTCTCATCCCGAAAAAAAATTTTAATAATAATAATAATAATAATAATAATAATAATAATAATAATAATAATAATAATAATATAATACGGCCTTCGATAAAAAAAATACTTTCAAACTGACAAAATTTTATTAAAAACATAGTTAATATAAAATAAAATAAAGCAATTTCTTAATTAAATTATAATTAATTAATTATTTGATTAATATTCCGAGCTTTAATAATTTAATTTAACTTTAATTTCATAAATTTTTATTCTATGTTTTCCTACACATAAGAGATAATAAAATGAAGCTCTTTGGAATCTAACTGCAGTCGTCCTCAAAAACTCGAAAACTCAAAAATTCAGTTTATTTATACAATCTAATGTTCAAATTTGTTAAGACACAATTGTATCCAACCATAATTAGGATACACCAAATGACACTTCAGACAACAGCCGTTGCTAATATAGAACTTTTACCTATTGCAGATATTAATTACAATTTTGATTATATAGGTATTAATTTAGCACAAAATATATAGATAAAATATGCAAGCACTAATCAAACACTTGAATTAACAAATAATTAACACTAATTAACTTTATTTCCCTTCCCCTCTTTGTTCACCTTTTCCCCTCATCAAATCAATCTTTAGTAAACTTTCTTCCCATTTTCAACTGATCAAAGTAAAAAAAAAGTAAAAGGTAAAATAAAAGTAAATCGAGTCCCTCTTCTTTTACTTTCAAAGAGAAGGACCAAAATAAGGTAAGGAAACTCCTCGAGCCTCAAAATAGATGACTTTCCTTCCCTTTAAGTCTTCGAAAAGGAATAACTGAGCAAATTGGTTTTTATCATGCAATCAATTAAACCAAAAGTACCTTTATATATATATATATATATATATATATATATATATATATATATATATATATATATATATATATATATATATATATATATATATATATATATATATATATATATATATATATATATATATATATATATATATATATATATATATATATATATATATATATATATATATATATATATATATATATATATATATATATATATATATATATATATATATATATATATATATATATATTATATATATATATAGAGTTGTGGAAGGTGAAAAAGAGCTAAATAGTCTTATAGAAACATGGAAAAAGGGAAATTTCCTTTGTGCATATTTGTACCATCTGTTCTGCATAGATGAGAGACTCTTGCGTTAATTTCTGTGATAAAGAAGAATTTTCATTATTTTGAGGACTGCAAATGAAAAACCTACGAAATATTTGTAGAATGAAAAGAAGATATCTGATCAGAAATGTAGGAATAAGAAGTATGTGCATACATCATCATCACTATATATTTGGTTTAAATTGCCTCCTTCAAGAAACAGTTTTCCCATGCACAAGGTTGAAAACTTACGTATTACTTATAGAGTGATGACGCAAACACAGAACACAAAACCAAAAGGGTAAGACAAGCCAAAACGAGCTCTATTGCTTGAGTGAATTTGAAGGCGAGCGAGATCAACATAACACATGGTTGAGAGTTATAGACACAAACTAATTAAAATGCA
>SEYY01021804.1:0-19189 GCA_009176605.1 Armadillidium nasatum
GTCCTCATAATTATCTTTACAAAGCTTTAAATTGATTAACTTTAGAGCTAATTCATATTTAATTTCATCTAAATTTAAGTAAATTTTGTTAAGGATTTCTAAAGCAGTCTCGTAAGTGCTATCAGCAACTGGCAGTGCTTCAACCAATTTCAATGCGCCACCCTTCAAATATTTTAACAGATAGCAGAATTTATCTACATTAGCAACTGATGATTTATTTCCAATTGCCGAATTAAATTTATCAAGAAAAGGTTGGTATTTGGTTTTATCACCATCAAAGACTGGAATTTCCAAAGTAGGCAACTTTGGTTTACTTTCATTATCATGAATACTTAAGTTATGTACACTATAATCTTTCATTGCTTCAACAAACTGGAATTATTTCTTGTTCTTTAAGTTTAATTATTTCCTCATATTTATTTTGTACATTCAATATATTTAGATTTACTTCATTAATATAATCATCATTACTTACTAATAAATCAGCATATTGCTGATCGTCAAGATCAGAGAGATCATCATGTTCCGTTATTATTTCTTGATCTAAAATAATTATTTCTATTTAGGGAAGTTAATACATTTTCTATTTGTAATTTACTGGGACTAGAAAGGGTATTGAAATCATTAAAAACCCTAGTAATAACTCCCTTTCGAGCAGACCTCTTTCTTTTTAAAGAAACTAATATATTTTGAGCCATTTTTTAGGAAAATATAAAAATATACACAATACGCAAGAAATATTAATTATTAATAATACTCAATTATGGCAAACCAACCTCTAAGTTTACCAACGTTACCAAAAATTTGGTATATTTAAATAAATATTTACGTAAGTAATATAACTTACCAAATAAATATTAATAAGGCTGACCCTTGTAAAATAAATACAGGCTACACAGAATTAATTTTATTTTTATTTCATTTTTAGATTTAAACTTACTTATGTTTAAATCTAGATTTTAATAAATAACACCACTTTTGTGTTGATCTAACCTGAATTAGGCTGGCAAATATATAGCTTGGTTATAAAATACCAAATTATTAATTAAGCTACTTAAACTTTGAATAAATGTAAATGAGGATGGTAATTAATAGTGCTGATTGATAATTGTAAATAATATATCAAGTTAGTCAATTAGGCTTACTGGTAGGCTATAACAAAAAGTCTAATACATAACCCTAAGACCAAGCAATCAAATTTGAGAAAAAAGACAAAGTGATTTTAATTGCAATATTTATAATAATGGGCTTGAAAGTGCCCCGCATCTCCACCACTATACGAAAAAATATTATTATGAAATGAATATTTTATTACCTCAGTCAACTCAACTCTAGCATGGGCCTAAGTTAAGTGAAATTGATATTTTATTAAAATTACTTATAGAGGAAATTGTCCCCTATACTAGATTATAAAATTAATGGTAATAATTTGATATAGCACGAACCTCTTCTATTTTCACTATATTGAAAATATGAACTCAAAATATGTTTACATGCATTCTACACACACTTTTCTTTCTCGGTCGAGTAATATAAATAAATTATAAAAAGACAAACTATTAAAAAAAAAGAAAAAACTGATATTTTTACTACGAATGGTGAAGCAACTGTTCTTCGACTGGCCTTCGTTTGTACAAAAATAGCAAAATCAATTGAATAACAGGTTGCCATATTTGTCCTTCGAATGTTCCGTTATTTTTTTTCTGCAATTTACTGTAATACAGTCTTCGATACTTGGAAATATTGATATTTCAAAACATCGATATATCAATGTAAATTTATTGAAATTCGTATTATTATTATTTAGCTTTCATTTCATTTATGCCAATTATTATTATTATTATTATTTTTTTTTATTATTATTAATTATTATTATTATTTTTATTATTATTTTTATTATTATTACTTTTGTTATTAATTATTATTATTATTATTATGATTATTATTATTATTATTATTATTACTATTTATTATTATTATTATTATTATTATTATTATTATTATTATTATTATTATTATTATTATTATTATTATTCTTATTTACTTTTCTAGCGTACTTAATTCGACTTATCATAACCTGAACGACCGAAGTTTGCCGTGTGATACAGGCCTAACTGATTGATGGAACGTTGCCGTAGATTAGGCCTACTACCATATAACACAAAATATATATATATATATATATATATATATATATATATATATATATATATATATATATATATATATATATATATATATATATATATATATTTGGTGTTATATGGCAGTAGGCCTAATCTACGGCAACGTTCCATCAATCAGTTAGGCCTGTATCACACGGCAAACTTCGGTCGTTCAGGTTATGATAAGTCGAACTAAGTACGCTAGAAAACTAATTAATAATAATAATAATAATAATAATAATAATAATAATAATAATAATAATAATAATAATAATATAATAATAATAATAATAATAATAATAATGTTAATAATAATAATAATAATAATAATAATAATAATAGGTATAAATGAAATGAAAGCTAAATAATAATAATAAAAATGTTAAAAGTTTGCATTGAAATATCGATGTTTCAATATATCGATATTATATTCGATCGGGCACGATACCTCCAAAGTTTACCCTCTCTCTCTCTCTCTCTAAAAAGAGAGAGAAAAAATGTAATTAAACGGTGAACTAAAATAAAAGAGAAAATGTTACTAAAAGGAACTAAAGTAAAAAGAGATATATATATATATATATATATATATATATATATATATATATATATATATATATATATATATATATATATATATATATATATATATATATATATATATATATATATATATATATATATATATATATATATATATATATATATATATATATATATATATATATATATATATATATATATATATATATATATGGTTTAATTCCATTTTCTCTTTTACTTTAGTTCGTCGTTCAATTCCATTTTCTCTTTTACTTTAGTTCGTCGTTCAATTCCATTTTCTTTTTTACTATAGTTCGTCGTTGAATTCCGTTTTCCCTTTTAAATATAGAAAACGGAGGTGCTAAAAGTTTATTTGAAGCAAAATAACAAGACAGTTTACAAGACAGTTCATTGCGTTATTGCTGATAAATAGTATTTTTGTTTTAATAATTTTTGGGGGGTTTTCTTTTTATTATGTATTTATATTACTCGACCGAGAAAGAAAAGTATCTGTAGAATGCATGTAAACATATTTTGAGTTCATATTTTCAATATAGTGAAAATAGGAGAGGTTCGTGCTATATCAAATTATTACCAAATTAATAAAGAAAACCGAAGTATCGTATAAAAAAAAGTAATAATAATTAATTAATTTACATTTAACCACAATGAGCTAAGAATAAAGTTTGGGCCTAGGGTTCATAAAAAATACAGGAAATTCCTCACCTTATTTACTGGTACTGGTTTTCTGAAGATTCTTAGGACCGGTCCTTTTATAATTTCAATAAAGTCACTGGGTTCAGGTTGTGATAAAATAGATAGAGGATATAAAAGAAAATTAAGTTTCACTTATAGCTTAATTAACTTTCACGCTGTCCTCTTAAATTGTATCTACCCGAAGCGCTTTCAGTTTGTTTACTTTAATTTTTCTTTTTTACTTCTTCTTCTTTTGTAACCATAAGGTCTCAAAGCTAAATTCATCTCACTAGGGTTAATTTATAATTAAATATATATATATATATATATATATATATATATATATATATATATATATATATATATATATATATATATATATATATATATATATATATATATATATATATATATATATATATATATATATATATATATATATATATATATATATATATATATATATACTTATTATATATATATATATATATATATATATATATATATATATATATATATATATATAATATATATATATATATATATATATATATATATATATATATATATATATATATATATATATATATATATATATATATATATATATATATATATATAATATATATATATATATATATATATATGTTTGTGTCAAGTTTTACTTTTCAAATTATTATTTGCACATTTGCATTTTATCCCTTGTGAATTGTCACAATTCATATTCTTATGCGCTAATGCTGGGTAGTGTCAGGGATATGGATTGTGTCATTCCTGGGGGTATATTACTATTTTACCTATTGTCTTTGCAGACACGGTTCCTGTTTTATTTACTTGTTGTGTGCATATCAGATTCTATTTATTTTGTTAAAAATAAACGAAAAATCCCAGCCTTTTTACTACAACCTCCACTTACCATCCAAAGGCCTTCAAAAGACCACTAAAATACACTATCCCTTTCCCACAACCCGGCAAGGACCCTCCGTCTGAAATAACCAGAGGCCTATTTCATTGACTTGTCACTCATGTAAGATAATGGAGAAACTGGTTGCGTCCCAACTTCTCCCTATGTTGGAGCACCTGCATGTATTTTACGACCTTCAATTTGGGTTTTCCAAGAACCGTTCCACTCAGGAACCTCTCTTGCGGTTCTAACATAATATTAGACAGGCCTTTCACCTAACAAATTCACTTTAGCAGTCTTTTTTGACCTCGAAAAGGCTTATGACTCCACATGGAGGATGGGCGTATTGCACAGCATCCACACCTTGGGTTTGAGGTGTCAGCTTCTTCTCTTCCATCAAACATTGATGTTTGAGAGATCTTTTCGGGTTCGCTGTGGCACCACCTTGTCTCAAATGTTTTCATGTTTGCTTTTCGCTATTGGATTTAACAGAGTGATCGCTACTATACCGGGCTCTATTCGGTGCTCTTTATATGTGAATGACCTCACCATGTATGTTTCGGGTGCTAATATTTCGTGTATGGCACGCCAACTCCAGATCGCCATACCTACTGTGACATCATGGTGTGATTCCAGGGGTTTTCGATTTTTCGCAACAAAGACCAAAGCAATGCTTTTTCAGAAGAGGTGCAGGCGGAATGGACAGGGTGCTGTGTCTTCCATTCTCTTCCTGTATGATTTTCCCATTGGTCTGATGACACAGGTGATACTTATTGGTATTCTTTCTGATGACCGTCTCACTTACCTATCCCACATCCGTAGCCTAAAGGCAGACTGCCATCGTCGCCTAGACCTTTTACATCACCTCACATCTACGTCTTTGGGTGCTGACAGGAAGACCGTGATGCGGCTTTTCATTGGTCTAGTGAGATCCAGATTGGACTACAGATGTACCATATATGGGCAAACCTCCCAGTCAAACTTGCACCTTCTCGACCCCATATCCAAAATGAGGGTCTACATATAGCTACTGGTGTTTTTCGCTCGTCACCAAGGGAGAGCTTGGATGTGGAAGCTGGCATCATGCCTTTGTCATTACGGAGGGTACAGCTTATGTGTTCCCTGTTTCTCCGCATCCAGGTTCCTATCCCCTCAGCTTTGTGCATTGAGAAAGTTTCATCTGCCCCGTTCTACTGGCCTTTCGCTGGGATAGTGGTTCCCGTGTTCGGTTTCCTTGCCTTGCCTCTTTGGGACGTTCTGAATTTTACTTATGTCGACTCTCACATATGGCTTTACCCTCCTTCTGTATCTGCATGGGCTATCTTCCCTGCATAAATCTATCGTACACCCTGCTCTTCTATGTGTCTCATTCGCTTCTCACAGAGCCTGTCACTCTCATTCCATTACGGTTTACACTGATTGTTCTAAGAGGGAGGGTGGTGCGGGAGCTTCAGCCGTTTTCCCGAACCTCACGGTTTGTCACACCCTCTCACTCAGCTCACATATCTTTACAGTTGAGATGGTGGCGTTGCCCATAGCGGTGCATGGTATTCTTGACCGGGCGGGTGAATCATTTAACATCTTCTCTGATTCCAAGAGCTCCCTTCTTGCTTTACGAGATCTTTCGACGAGGCACCCTATAGTTTATGTTATCCAGAGGTTTTTCTGTCTTTTACACGTGCGAAAAAAGAACCTAACTTTCTGCTAGAGTCCCCTCCCACGTAAGAATTGCTGGTAACGAACAGGCTGCTAGAGTTGCTTCCTTTGCGACTACTAACAACGTGTCGGATAGTTGCTATCTCCCTTCTGACATCAGAAGAGGTCCTCTCTCTGCTTGAGATAATGCTTCCTGTCTTCGACACGATTTTCGAACATGATGGCAGGAATTTTGGACTGCGGACAGTCAGGGTTCCAAGCTCTTTTTTTCTTAAACCTTTTTCGAAGACTTGGTCTACTTCCTGTCGACAAAGTCGCTGGGAGGAGATCGTCTTGGCTCGTCTCAGAATTGGCCACATGAATCTGACCAACGGCTACTTTATGGCCAGAGACAACCAGCCGCACTTTCCTTTTTGCCGTCTCTCTCCTCTTTCGGTCTACCATATTTTTATAGATTGTACAGCTGTCTTCGACTCCAGACGCAAGTTCTTTTCCGACTTATATTCCTAGCCTTATCCAGATAAACTTCCTTACCTCTTTCTTGTTGGAATCACCTCAATTTCATACTGGTGTGAATCTTTGTTTTCCTCAGATCGTTGAATATGTTCTTTAAGATTTGACCCTTTCACGCCGAACTTTCATTCCGTTTTGTCTAGGAATTGCCTCTGACGTCGATTCTCGACTCAGTATAGCCGCATTTCGTGGGCTGTGGTTGCTCCTGTATACTTTAAAAAAAAATAACTTGTGTGTTTTCGTCTAACACGGATATCAAGAAAATAGGAGAACCAGATAGAAAAAATCTACAATTTTGCCCCGGGTGAAAAAATTGCTAGTTGCGTCCCTGTCTCTCGGAATAATCTCGGTAATTATACATCATCAAAGATGAAGCAAGTTGTGAGAGCAAATAATAAATAGAAAGTTTTATACAGTTTTCTCTACAATTGATGTTTATGATGATTTAGTTCCTTATCAACTACTCAAAACTGAATCTAATGTTAAAACATTCACTACCTACGAATACAATATTTGATCTGCTATAATCAAAAAATGATCATATTCCTTTTCGCAGAAAGACAGATCGTATTTGGATTTTAAACATAATGGTAAATTCTCCTGTTAACATGACTTCCTATGGGCTTAAAATTAGCTTTGAATCTTTCAGACAATCGTAGTTTGTAATGTTGATAAGGATAAACTAAAAGATACTTATCCATATCTCAATTACATCGTTGTCATTCAGCCATGTCATTCATTTTGTCTGTAGAACAAAAGAGGATCAAGAGAAAAATATAGAGAATTTTGCTTGCTGATTCAAAATTAAATGGAAAAGACCTACTTTATCAGTTCAATCAATGCTTCTTCGATTATGCTAAGTGTATACAAATAAACACAGACTCTGAATAACTCAAACCATTTTAGGAACTACAGCATCCAATTTCAAAAGTCTTGTTTCCATTTGCTTCCTATGCTAACTGGTTAATGAGGAAAAATTATAGTATTCCATCAGGTAATTAAGCTACCACAACACTTAATTGTCTAAAAATACTACTTCAAAACCGTGAAGAAAGAGTACTCTATTCCTGAACGTAAAGCATCAAATATATAAAAATAAAAGGGGAATATACCAGTAGCTGGAACATTTAATGGCAATAAAATGAATCTTTCTCTTGAAATAGAAGTAGAGGCTATAATTTAAGCTACAAGAAAATGGTCACAACTACTTTTAAGACATCATTTAAAGATTGTCACTGACAACATTTCGAAGCATTTTAAAAGGACAGATTGGAACTTTCATTTCTTCTGTTTCACAGGTTATCGACCTGGTAATGAGAACGTAATACCATACACTTCTTCTCAAGCACACACTGCGCAATCTTTAAAATGAATGGAAATCCATGAAAACTTATGCCACTCAGGAATTACGAGAACGCTACCTTTTTTCTAAATGAAAAGTTAAGAATGCCTGCTTCTTTTGTCCTACATGTGCAGTAACAAAACCAAATTTTATTCACTGGATGACAATACTCTATACTTCTTCAGTCAAATAGGACGAACAGTTCTCTCTCTACTGCAGTTGATGAATGTTTTCATTTTCCAATTATGTTAACCTGTATTTCTGTTTCAAACAGCCTTCAAATGTCTGCGTACAAAATTTTTTATTTTGAGACGTACCAAATTAAATTCGTACATATTTTGGTTCGACTTTGTTTCATGTAAATTTATAACATCTTACAAACGGGTATGTTACATATAGCAAATCAACACTTTACTATCTGGTGTGGCAAGGTTAAGTAGCACATTACAACGTTATCATCATACAACTGTAAAAAATAGAAATTAATCAGAATCGACTACATGAATATAATGCGTAGAGTTCTGTATTGTTAAGACACGCATTCTATTAAATGCCTATATTCTAGTGATATTAACGAAACATCACTTTTTGGAAAGTCCAATGTACCGAGTTATGCTAACTTGTATTCTGCGTGATATTTGCCAGAAAAATTAAAATAAAACAATACACAATGTATTGTATGTAATATTACCTGTTGCTCTTAAAGGTTAAACTCCACAAACATTTGATCGCAGCTTTGATGGATTTGAATAATCTGCCGCAAAATTTTTGTTAACTCGCCACAAATTAATCATTCACCTGAATTAATCTGAAGTTCACAACAAAATTATAATGCATACAACAAAAGTAGAAAATGGAAATAAGCAAATTTGAACTTTACAATTTCCACAGAGATATGGGAAGCATATGTACAGGCAAACCACTCTCTTCATTTGGATTGCAAGAGTGAAAAAAATGAGAAGTTTCTAGTAGGATGAAAACTTTTTGTTCAGTCAACAGGAATAGAAAGAAAACATATAGCTCAGATAACTATAATTGATACCATCTGTCCAAAGGTTCTAATTTTTTCCATCTCCAAGAATGTTTTCCTAAACGAGCAAACCTCTCTAAATTTATTTCTAAGAATGTTTTCTTTATATAAATTGCTATTCGTCTGTTAAAATTGGAATAAGCTCATTTTTAAAGGTTGAGGAGCATAAGAGCAAATCTTAAAGAAAAGAGATATTTTTTAAACTTAAACTCATTAGTAATAAAACTAATTTGTTCTTTTAATCATACAAACAGTAAAAGCTATTTTTAATTTACATGCAGTGAATAAAATAAAAAAATGTACATTTGGGTTTTATATATTTTCATTAGGTAGCAATTTTATAAAAATTCTAAAAAGGAAATTATACTTTTTCTTGTTCTTTGGAATTCATCAATTAAAATAATATTTCTTTGAAGTTAATAAAACTTAACATACAAATTTTTAAAAAAAAAAATTTTTTTAAATAAGATGAATTAAGTAAAAAGAATAAATATAGTTGAAATTTACGATTTCAAAAAACGATTCACAATTCAAGGAAATTAAAATTTAATTATAATAAATTCAGTTTATTTAGCAATTCGTTCCTATTCAATATATATCCAGATTCTTTCCATAGTTTGAAAACTCTTAACATTTCGCTCTGAATAAAAGTTTCATCGCCTTTATTTACAAGTAAATTTCTTCTGATTGGAAAATAAGGAATTAAGGTTTCATTTACTTCACCCAACAAATCCCTCCTTCCAACATAGAGTAAAAATTGTTTTGAAAGTTCTAGAGCAAAGTTTCTTCTATCAATAATCTTTCTTTTATTTTTATCTACTATCTCTCTTTCTTTATTTTCTATTTCATCTTTGTAAACAAATTCGATTAAAATATCTCTAATCTCTTTTAATGTTTGGATGTTAAAAAATACGTTTCTATATTTAATAAAAAAATGGAAACATTTGCCGCTCGTTTCGAGAAAATTGAGCTCTATTAAAAAATGGTGCAAGTTCCTCTTCGCTTTTCAACCCAGCAATTAAAAGTAAACAATAATGATAGTTGGTATCTTTCAAAGTTTTGTATACTTTCATAACATTTTCACAATCAAACTCATGGGAAAGGCCAATATGAGGCCCTAATCCGCAATCAATCATTTTTAGTAACATTTCATAATTATATTTTCCAATTAATATTTTTTTCAATTCCTTCTTCACTACTTCAGGAGATACTTCAGAAAGTCTGTCACGATTTCTTATAATAGATTCGATTGCTTCTGGATCATGTTTATTAGGGTCATCCGTTAACATACCAAAAAAACGAAAATATCTTAAAATTCCTGTGAGGGTTTGCTTGGATCGTTTCATCAGGGTTACCAACAAACTTGATCTTTCTTTCTTTTATGTGTTGTATACCATTGACATAATCGTAAATCGTGCCATCAAAGCTTAAAAACAATGCATTTATAGTAAAATCTCTTCCAGCATTTGCATCCTGTTCCCAATCATAACTAAATTCTACCTCTTTACGTGTACCATCTATTATTTTATCTACACGCAATGTTGAACATTCAAAATTTTCTTCCTTAATGCATGCTGTTACAGTTGCATGTTTTTCACCATACCTATTTGTTAGTCTTATTCCTTCAGTGATAAACATGTTTTTCATTTCACTTGGAGTAGCTGTTGTCGCAAAATCCAAATCTACTGGAATTTTGTTCATTAAAAGATCTCTTACCGCCCCTCCAGTTATGCGAATTTCATATTTATGTTTTATGAATATATTATGCAAAATCTGAACTGAAGGTCGAAGAAGGAGCTTCATTTCGTCAGCAGGAATCTTCATTGTGGCCTAGAGAGAGAAAAAGAAATTATATATATATATATATATATATATATATATATATATATATATATATATATATATATATATATATATATATATATATATATATATATATATATATATATATATATATATATATATATATATATATATATATATATATATATATATATATATAGGGATGGAGTTAAGTATTATCGGTATCGGCAGTATCGGCATTTTTTTTATCGGGTATCGGTTTCCAAGTATCGGTATTTTATCGGTATCGGTATCGGCCTTTTTTAGTATCGGTATCGGTATCGGCAAAATTTTTTGGATAAGAGTAAAGTATCGGTATCGGTAGTATCGGTATCGGCATATTTTGATATCCGATACCGGTATCGGTATCGGTATCGGTATCGTTTAAAAATTTTTGGTATCGCTCCATCCCTATCCCTAATATATATATATATATATATATATATATATATATATATATATATATATATATATATATATATATATATATATATATATATATATATATATATATATATATATATATATATATATATATATATATATATATATATATATATATACTATATATATATATAATATATATATGACGGTCCCAGCCCAAGAATAAATCTCGTAGGTCTTGAACATGAATGAGCATTTATTCAACCTTTGCAGTGTTAAAGGTATCAAGTTTTTATATTTTTGGAGAGTTTTAAGGAAAGAGCAATTTATAAAAGAAAAGAATGGATCATGGTATCAATAGGAACCGACCGGAGTTGGAATTTTGCCGGGCCCGGCTATGGCCGGGGTTGCCTAAAACTTGTAGAGGTCAAAAGCACTAAAATTTTACGTTAAGAAAATTAGATATATATATACTTCTAATTGAGGTTGATTTAATTATAAGGAGTAGAATAGTCAATATTCACTTAAATTAACGAATATATGCATTTTTTTAAGGAAAAAAAATCAAAAAATTAGATTTTGTATAATAAAAGTTTTAAAAAAAATTTAAAAAAATTTAAAAAAAAAATAATTCTGATTCACAATAGTGATTCAACATGTTTAATTAGGTAAGATCTTAAGTTAAAGTTTGAAAAAATTTAAATATAAAATTATCAATATAACCTGTATTTTTACACATCTGCTATTTTATTGCTTCATACCAAATTTCTTTCATTTAGCTACATTTCAAAATTATTATTTTGTTTATACTTTCAGTCACTATTGCTAAAATATCAGCTTCAGCAGTATGGGAGTACTTTACAATGTTTCAGGATAGACTTGAAATAGCTAAATGCAACATCTGCAGCAAGGAAATTAGAAAAGAACCTCCGGGTGCATTAAGTAAAAATTTTTTAACTAAATCTTTATTGAGGCATCTAAATATATATATATATATATATATATATATATATATATATATATATATATATATATATATAATATATATATATATATATATATATATATATATATATATATATATATATATATATATATATATATGGGTCATTCCATGTCACTTCAACCGACAAAAAACCCTGACCCCTTTCGATTTGTATAAAAAGTGGCACACTAACAGATCTTGTTGAGAAAATATGAATGGCGTTTATTGCAGGTCTCTAGCTCATACGGTTCAGAAGATATGACCTTTGAAACTTTGGTCAAAAATGTCAATTTTCAGAGAGTAGTCCGAGGTCAAAATACAATATCTCGGCTTCTATGGCACTTAGAAGCATCGTGTAAAGACCATTTAAAAGATCTTGAATAGCGGTACAACATTTATTTAGATGATTTTGACCTCGGAGGTCAAATAAAAAATTTGACCTATTGGTGACCTTGACCTTGACCTTGAAAAAAAACCTAATCTTCGATTTTTTTCAAACTTTGCTGAATTATTGTTATATATGTATATTTTAATTTTTTTAATGAATTATTTTTGGTTTTGGCTTGGTTTAGAAAATATAAGCAATTTAATAAGTACAAATATTACATTTTTCACTTTTTTGCGATTTTTATCTCTTTCAATGTATAGTTCCAACATTTCCATTTCTCTTTCTCTCTCTCATATATATATATATATATAATATATATATATATATATATATATATATATATATATATATATATATATATATATATATATATATATATATATATATATATATATATATTGTAAGGGGCTGGCTGCTGCCGAGTATATTTTTCTCGTTTCAGATTGCATGGAGTATTCTCTGAGGAATATAGTCTTACCTGCTTGTTGCTTTGCTGTTATGCTGTTTGATTTTGACTGTGCTTGGGATCCACAATATTAATGTGCATGTGCCATGTCCTAGACTGGAGAGTGTGAAGGGAGATTGATATTAACATGTTTATTTGTTTAGATACGTTAATGTTATTCTTCTATGTTAAATTTATTTTTATTATTTATTATTTATTTATGAGTGCACTTGTGCTAATGAAAAGTCTTATGAGCTATTGTTCCCATTTCGGGCAATAATTAAAAACAGGTTATTCTTATTCAAACAGGTTGTTATTCTCAAGAAGGCATATTACCCTTTCAAGAGTAGGTTATATTCTTTGTGTTTTTTATTATTATTATTATTAATTCATTATATATTTTTAGATCATTTAAACTGAGGTGAGGCACTGGGGTAATTATTTATAATTCTCACAGGTGCCGGTCTAGGGCCTTATTGCCTAGTGCTAATCTGGAGTTATAATCTCTATACCTATCAGGTAGAAAATATAGATAAGAGACCTTAATGGTTTTTGAGATTATCATATATTTTTTTTTTATAAAAATTTTTATATTTAATATTCACTCTTGGGAAAAGAAAATATGTCAGTAGTGTGATAAATTTCACAGTAAAACGTTTTCCACTTTCAAATCTTTGGTTGTTTTAAACCATTACTCTTTTTTTTCTTTATTTTGTGTATATAAAGAGGCTATCCTGTTTACTGTGAACTATAGATAATTTTATGTGAACATTGTAAGTGTAAGATCAATATATATATATATATATATATATATATATATATATATATATATATATATATATATATATATATATATATATATATATATATATATATACTATATTGATCTTACACTTACAATGTTCGCATAAAATTATCTATAGTTCACAGTACACAAGATAGCCTCTTTATATACACAAAATAAAGAGAAAAAAAGAGTAATGGTTTAAAACAACCAAAGATTTGAAAGTGGAAAATGTTTTACTGTGAAATTTATCACACTACTGACATATTTTCTTTTCCCGAAGTGAATATTAAATATAAAAATTTTATAAAAAAAAAAAATATATGATAATCTCAAAAACCATTAAGGTCTCTTATCTATATTTTCTACCTGATAGGTATAGAGATTATAACTCCAGATTAGCACTAGGCAATAAGGCCCTAGACCGGCACCTGTGAGAATTATAAATAATTACCCCAGCGCCTCACCTCAGTTTAAATGACCTAAAAATATATAATGAATTAATAATAATAATAATAAAAACACAAAGAATATAACCTACTCTTGAAAGGGTAATATGCCTTCTTGAGAATAACAACCTGTTTGAATAAGAATAACCTGTTTTTAATTATTGCCCGAAATGGGAACAATAGCTCATAAGACTTTTCATTAGCACAAGTGCACTCAATAAATAATAATAATAAAAATAAATTTAACATAGAAGAATAACATTAACGTATCTAAACAAATAAACATGTTAACATCAATCACCCTTCACGCTCTCCAGTCTAGGACATGGCACATGCTTATTAATATTGTGGATCCCAAGCACAGTCAAAATCAAACAGCATAACAGCAAAGCAACAAGCAGGTAAGACTATATTCCTCAGAGAATACGAGAAAATATACTCGGCAGCAGCCAGCCCCTTACAATATATATATATATATATATATATATATATATATATATATATATATATATATATATATATATATATATATATATATATATATATATATATATATATATATATATATATATATATATATATGAGAGAGAAAGAGAAATGAAAATGTTGGAACTATACATTGAATGAGATAAAAATTGCAAAAAAAAGTGAAAAATGTGATATTTGTACTTATTAAATTGCTTATATTTTCTAAACCAAGCCAAAACCAAAAATAATTCATTAAAAAAATTAAAAATATACATATATAACAATAATTCAGCAAATTTTGAAAAAAATCGAAGATTAGGTTTTTTTTTCAAGGTCAAGGTCAAGGTCACCAATAGGTCAAATTTTTTATTTGACCTCCGAGGTCAAAATCATCTAAATAAATGTTGTACCGCTATTCAAGATCTTTTAAATGGTCTTTACACCGATGCTTCTAAGTGCCATAGAAGCCGAGATATTGTATTTTGACCTCGGACTACTCTCTGAAAATTGACATTTTTGACCAAAGTTTCAAAGGTCATATCTTCTGAACCGTATGAGCTAGAGACCTGCAATAAACGCCATTCATATTTTCTCAACAAGATCTGTTAGTGTGCCATTTTTCATAAAAATCGAAAGGGGTCACGGAAAAAATTGCCAAATTTCGGTTGAAGTGACGTGGAATGACCCATATATATATTAGGGATGGAGCGATACCAAATTTTTTACCGATACCGATACCAAGACTTCCAGAAATTCACCGATACCGATACCTAAAAAAACTTACCGATAACCATACCGATACTTTATCCATTCATATACCAAAATTTTTTACCGATACCGATACTTTATCCATTCATATACCAAAATTTTTACCGATACCGATACTAAGACTTTAAAAATTCACCGATACCGATACCTAAAAAATCACCGGTACCTGATACCGATACTTCACTCCATCCCTAATATATATATATATATATATAATATATATATATATATATATATATATATATATATATATATATTATATATATATATATATATATATATATATATATATATATATATATATATATATATATATATATATATAATATATATATATATATATATATATATATATATATAATATATATAATATATATATAAAAAAAATAAAAAAAAAAAAAAAAAAAAAAAAGAAAAGAAAAAGAAAATACTGAAAAAGCAAGAAAAAAATCATAATTTTCATATATTTTGTTTGATTTATCCCACCATAGAATATAATGTACAATTTTAACCAGTTTTTCCTGATTATAAACCGGGACCGTGACCGTGGTCCCGGTCGATCCATAGGTATCAAAATTCACAGTGATGCAATACTGGAATCATGTAATTGAGAAATTTAAAAAGATATGCGAAAAGTGCAAATATGTAAAAATATATATATATATATATATATATATATATATATATATATATATATATATATATATATATATATATATATATATATATATATATATATATATATATATATATATATATATATATATATATATCCAGTATTAAATTATTTATCTCAGAGCCTTAAGAATAAGAAAGATATGGTAATAGGGAAAGCAGATGATGAAAACTTGGATATTATTTGTAATATCCAAGACAATAAGATGGGCAAATGAGAGCTTTTAGGCGATTTATTACAGGAACATGAAATTGAGGTTTATTCACTTTATTCATTTATTCACTGTGGATTATAAATAAGAAAACTTTATTTTTCATATGGTTCATATGACGTTTCTTAAATGTATAGCAGCAACACCTTTAAAGGCTTTCATAGCGAGGGAACTGCTCTTTTTCATGATTTCATGATGGTGGCACAATGTAGTCTTAATTAATAAGTGGGTATGGGCATTTTTTTCACTTTTATTTTTGGAATAAAATTTTCAAAATTTTTAAACCTAATAAAGGGAATAGGGTTCATACATTTTGGGATAAAATTTTTAATTCTGAAGGTTCCAACATACAATTTTGAGAAGGTTCATAACTGGACGAGATACGCATTCTTGTAAAATTTCTAAAGTATCAGTAGTTTCCAAGATCACACACTTCCTTTTTATTTTTTTTTTCATCTGACTGATATAGCTCAAGTTTTCAGTAACGCTAAACAAAGACCTGGTCTTAACAATTTTTATTGATATTTGTTAATTTATATCACAAGAAAAAAGTTCTGACCCCAAAAAATAAAGGGAATATTTTTTTTTTTTTTGCTCCAACTTTTTTTTAGGATAAATAGCAAATATAAGCTCCAATAACTTTTTTAAATATAGTCCTTGTGCAGTGTTCCTGAAAGTTTGGGGAGATCAGTCAAGCTCAAAAAAATAGTTGAATCCCAAAAAGGAATTATGAAAAATTCAAAATTTCTCCACAACTTATATATATATATATATATATATATTATTAAAATTATAATTGGTAGTTGCCAGTTTAAAAATTATTCTCGTTAAAAAAGAGGCTAATATTTCTGGAGACTGGTGGTTAAAGTCAGAGGTTGCCAGTTTTGAATTCTATCACTTTTTTATGCTGCTTCGTGGCGTCAAGATCATTCTTATTCTCGACCTCTCGATAGTTCATAGTGTAAACTAATTCAGATTTCGTTTGAGTGTTTATCAAAAGTTCAAGTTAGCAATTGATAACTGATAGAGTATTCTTGGTGATTGACCGATTGCTTGCCGTGTCGTTTATTCGTTTATTCTGTCAAATAACAGGCAGGTAGTTGGTTTGAAGCCAGGGGTATTCTTGAGGTTATATAAGTTGCATTCGGAGCCTTTCACGTTAATATTTTATATTTGTCAAATCTTTGAAAGCTCTGTTTGTTAACTGTAAACTACATATTCTTGGAGGCTTAGAACGGGTTTAATTTATTCGTTTCGAGCAGTGAGAAAAGCACAATTTTTCTCAAAGCTTATTCTAGCGGTGTATCATCTCCGTTTATATAAATATTCTATATTTATATAAGCGACTAACCCTAGTCTCCAAAAGAATATTGCCTCCGAGAGATAACTAATAATCTAACATCTCAATATAGAGAGTCAACAATACTCCTTATATTGATTCTGCAAAAATCCTTACATCAGGATAGATTTTCACTCGTACATTGAGTGACATTAATGAAGTAATCTAATTGATTATTTTATCTTGAGAAAAATTTGTGCTCTCTAGATTTCATCTAGAGAAAGTATTTTTCGTTTTCACGTTTGCGTTAATTTTCATATGCGTGTGAAAATTAAAATTTATTCGGTCAAATTTGCGCTTCATATTCTTTACTAGTGAAATAGGTTGTATGTGCAGATATTTATATTTGTATATGCGTAAAACAGCTTATACGACCTGCAATAATTTTAGAAAAGCTAACCTACAAGTCTTAACGAAAGACTTTTGAAAATCTAAATTTTGAAAATTTATATATATATATATATATATATATATATATATATATATATATATATATATATATATATATATATATATATATATATATATATATAATATATATATATATATAAATTTTAGTCTGTGAATATTTTGCGTATATTCAAGCAAAGCACATTTGCGTTTGATTGTGCATTTTGCGTTACTCTTTCGTTGCGTATTTTGCGTTTGTATTTTTGCGAATTTGCGTATATTTATTTTGCGTATTTTGCGTTGTATTTTGAATATAAGAAAAAAATGCCTCTTTTTGACAAGACAGCTGCTAGTCTTCTAATTTCAGAACTGGAGGATAGCTTAAGTGGAGAATTGGGGGGAAATGAAGCAGACACCCTCTCTCCTGAAGATAGAAATAGTCTCCTTCAGGAATTGAAAGAAAGGCTGTCTCCTGTAAAAAGATCTAGAGCAGTTGTTAAGAGGAAAATCACTCTGCTTTTAAAGAATATTCTTGAGCTTTCCTCTAGCGAAGAGGATACTCAGATTACTCTGTCACAGCTCGAAGGAGTGAAGCAGTATCTTGCAGAGGTTAAAATCTTTGACACCAAAATTGAAGAAATCATTAGTAGTTCTTCTCTTCTAAAATATGACTCCAACATTTTAGATGAGGAAATCATAGAAGCATCTCATTATCATATGAGGAATGAGAAGTTACTTCTCAGAATGACTCCTGATCAAAAGATTTGTTCTCTTTCACCTGCGTCGGAGCATTCTCGGGATGATTCTATGTCCAGAGTTGAAATGCAGAATATTCTGAAGAATATTCAAGCTTCAAAGCAGGAGATTAAAATCCCTGCCATTAAATGTCAAGTATTCAAAGGTGAAGGAGATCGTTACTCCTTTCGTTCATTCTTGCTCTCATTTCAGAATATTTATGGGGCAAGGAAGGATGTTTCTGATGCTGCCAAGCTTCAATATTTGAAATCTCTTTTGGAGGGCAATGCTCTTAAAGACATCGAGCACTTGCCCAATGTGGATGAAAATTTGGAGGTGGCATTGGACATCTTAAAGAATCTTTATTTAGACGAGTCATATATAGTTGACTCATTATTTCATAAAATAGATTCTGCTCCAAATCTAGATAATAAAAATCTGGAAAATATTCGAATATTCTTGTCGGAAGTGAGAGCAAA
>SEYY01021805.1:0-2500 GCA_009176605.1 Armadillidium nasatum
AGGAGAAGCTTACAAAAAATGATGAAAGTAAAAACTCTTTAGTCGCGAAGCCATCGTCTTTGGAAAAATCGTCATTAGATACTGTCACTTCTGATAATATTCATTTGAAGTTAGTAGAATCCATGAAAACTTCAGCTGCGGATTCATCAACTTCTTCTTCTAGCTCGGATGTTAGATCTTGTTTAAATTCTTCCTCGGATGTAGCAACTAGTAAAGAAAATAAAATTGTTTCTGTATCCAGTGCTCCAAAACACATTACATCTCAAACTTCTAATCCCTGCTCATATATTACTTCACAAAAAGATATAAGTGTAAATATATCTACACCTCTATGTACTAATGATTCCGGAAGTGGGGTAATAAATAATAATATTCAATCAGTGAAGAGCCAAACTTCCTCTTTTCCTTCTTCCAGTCCCTCTGTAAATAAATGTGCTGATAATAAATCAGAATACTCATCATCTGTAGGTATCACATCAAATTGTAATACTCAGACAACTCGTCATAATATTTCTTCATTTTCACAACCTAATCAGGTGTCGTGTGCGTCTCAAATTCCCAGTTCACTTATATCCACATCATCATCATCATCACCACAACATCATACCAGAATTTTCTTCGACCAGTGTTCTTTTCCTGCATCATCATCTCAATTTTCTCACTCCACTGCAGATAATTCAAAAATGTCCCAGAATATTTATTCCAATCAAAATATAAACTTGCAATCCATGTCGCAAGCATTTTCTTCTCAGCATATGCTTTTGGAAAATAATGCTGTTATGCCAACATTTCCTCAAACCAGTTATGGATGTGATGGCTTCTACTTCGGAAATTCATTTCAAAATAGTTCCTTTCCGTTTTTCAACAATTTCATGCCATTTGGTAATGTAAGTTTGCCATATTAATAATTTAATAATAATAATAATAATAATAATAATTTAATACAATAATACCAATAATAATAATACCAATAATAATAATACCAATAATACCACCACTGCTCTCACCACCAATACCACTACTTTTAATAGTTCTAATATGAACACTGTAAGTTGCTCTACTAGTTCAGAAACTAGGAATAAAGATTCTTCTGACACGTGCAATCAGAGTACTAGGATGACAAATACTTCTGGAGCATATACTGTTGCAAACAACTCTGTTGCTGACGGATTTCAAAATTCTTCGTATCTCTCTTACCCTTCAATGAGCAATGTTCCAACTCTTCAAGATACCTCAAAATTTATCCAAAACTTACTAGGTTCTTCTGCAAACACTGCAAATATAGAGCAACAAAAAACGAGCTTGAAATCTTCAGTTGAGGAGCTGGATAAGCTATTGCTTCAGAGTATATCATCATCAGTCTCAGAAAACAGGCTAGCAGATTATTTTCCAACTGCATCTGCTTTACCAGTCGACAGTTCAAAAAGCAAAGAACAGAATGGTAACAGCCAACAGCCACGTAGGTCGACAGAGATTTCGAGGCCTAATAATCAAGTTTCTAATGTATCGACACCCTCCAAAGTGACCAATTCTGGGCCTTCTAATAGTAATATGAATGCTGATCAGCCTGTTCCAAATTCAAATACAAGAACTGCTTTGTACACCAAAGGCAAGGAGTCTGCTCAGTTGCCTCAATCTAGTGATAAGACTGATAATATTTCAGCAGCAAACGTAGCTTCTAGCAACCTTATGAAGCCGGTAAACCTTCCAAGTTATTCTGCAGCATGTACTGCTCATGTTCCAGTAGTATCTCAAGCAGTTACACCTTCTACTGCTGTCTCCACTTCTTATAAGCAAAATTTTCATCAATCTCATTGTTGTAATCATCAAAATGAGGTTTCTAATTCATTAAATTCTGTGTCTGCTGCAAAAAACGCAAATGGAGTAATTGCACAGCAAAATAAATCGAATAATGTCCAGACGACAAATATACAGAGTTCTTCAACATCTAAAAAAATTGCAGCTAATATTTCAACAGAAAAATGTCAGACTACAACTACTAATGCTTACCCTGCTTATAGTGGAACAACTTATAATTCTTCGGTTGTGACCGCTGCTAATTCTATAAACTCAAATATAAATAAAAAAGCACAACGTTTAACAACTACTTGTGCCCCTACCACATCTACCACATCTACCAACCAAACTCCCTTTGGGTTTAATAGTATGATGAATAATTTTCATGAAACTTCTCCATATTTTTCTTCAAATTTCTCATCACACATAAACATATTACACAGCCTAGCGCATGGGACTCAAATCCATTGAATCCTTCTTTTTAATAATAATATGGATGCATACAGTGCAGCTCTTCAGCCAGTGCTTAAAAAACAGTTTTAATGCAAATAATAGCAGTTGTGTTCAGCAGAAATTTAGAAATAAAAAATAATAATAATAATAATAATAATAATAATAATGGTTTGGCTTCTAAAGATTCCAGTGGTGGTATGAATTCTCATTCCCAAACAAACTTTGCCTCAACATCAAATGTTTCATGTTC
>SEYY01021805.1:12500-22500 GCA_009176605.1 Armadillidium nasatum
AAAGAAAAGGATTCAATGGATTTGAGTCCCATGCGCTAGGCTGTGTAATATGTTTATGTGATGATGAGAAATTTGAAGAAAAATATGGAGAAGTTTCATGAAAATTATTCATCATACTATTAAACCCAAAGGGAGTTTGGTTGGTAGATGTGGTAGATGTGGTAGGGGCACAAGTAGTTGTTAAACGTTGTGCTTTTTTATTTATATTTGAGTTTATAGAATTAGCAGCGGTAACAACCGAAGAATTATAAGTTGTTCCACTATAAGCAGGGTAAGCATTAGTAGTTGTAGTCTGACATTTTTCTGTTGAAATATTAGCTGCAATTTTTTTAGATGTTGAAGAACTCTGTATATTTGTCGTCTGGACATTATTCGATTTATTTTGCTGTGCAATTACTCCATTTGCGTTTTTTGCAGCAGATACAGAATTTAATGAATTAGAAACCTCATTTTGATGATTACAACAATGAGATTGATGAAAATTTTGCTTATAAGAAGTGGAGACAGCAGTAGAAGGTGTAACTGCTTGAGATACTACTGGAACATGAGCAGTACATGCTGCAGAATAACTTGGAAGGTTTACCGACTTCATAAGGTTGCTAGAAGCTACGTTTGCTGCTGAAATATTATCAGTCTTATCACTAGATTGAGGCAACTGAGCAGACTCCTTGCCTTTGGTGTACAAAGCAGTTCTTGTATTTGAATTTGGAACAGGCTGATCAGCATTCATATTACTATTAGAAGGCCCAGAATTGGTCACTTTGGATGGTGTCGATACATTAGAATCTTGATTATTAGGCCTCGAAATCTCTGTCGACCTACGTGGTTGTTGGCTGTTACCATTCTGTTCTTTGTTTTTTGAACTGTCGACTGGTAAAGCGGATGCAGTTGGAAAATAATCTGCTAGCCTGTTTTCTGAGACTGATGATGATATACTCTGAAGCAATAGCTTATCCAGCTCCTCAACTGAAGATTTCAAGCTCGTTTTTTGTTGCTCTATATTTGCAGTGTTTGCAGAAGAACCTAGTAAGTTTTGGATAAATTTCGAGGTATCTTGAAGAGTTGGAACATTGCTCATTGAAGGGTAAGAGAGATACGAAGAATTTTGAAATCCGTCAGCAACAGAGTTGTTTGCAACAGTATATGCTCCAGAAGTATTTGTCATCCTAGTACTCTGATTGCACGTGTCAGAAGAATCTTTATTCCTAGTTTCTGAACTAGTAGAGCAACTTACAGTGTTCATATTAGAACTATTAAAAGTAGTGGTATTGGTGGTGAGAGCAGTGGTGGTATTATTGGTATTATTATTATTGGTATTATTATTATTGGTATTATTATTATTGGTATTATTATTATTATTATTATTATTATTATTATTATTATTATTATTATTATTATTATTATTATTATTATATGGCAAACTTACATTACCAAATGGCATGAAATTGTTGAAAAACGGAAAGGAACTATTTTGAAATGAATTTCCGAAGTAGAAGCCATCACATCCATAACTGGTTTGAGGAAATGTTGGCATAACAGCATTATTTTCCAAAAGCATATGCTGAGAAGAAAATGCTTGCGACATGGATTGCAAGTTTATATTTTGATTGGAATAAATATTCTGGGACATTTTTGAATTATCTGCAGTGGAGTGAGAAAATTGAGATGATGATGCAGGAAAAGAACACTGGGTCGAAGAAAATTTCTGAGTATTTGATGATGGTGATGATGATGATGATGTGGATATAAGTGAACTGGGAATTTGAGACGCACACGACACCTGATTAGGTTGTGAAAATGAAGAAATATTATGACGAGTTGTCTGAGTATTACAATTTGATGTGATACCTACAGATGATGAGTATTCTGATTTATTATCAGCACATTTATTTACAGAGGGACTGGAAGAAGGAAAAGAGGAAGTTTGGCTCTTCACTGATTGAATATTATTATTTATTACCCCACTTCCGGAATCATTAGTACATAGAGGTGTAGATATATTTACACTTATATCTTTTTGTGAAGTAATATATGAGCAGGGATTAGAAGTTTGAGATGTAATGTGTTTTGGAGCACTGGATACAGAAACAATTTTATTTTCTTTACTAGTTGCCACATTCGAGGAAGAATTTAAACAAGATCTATCATCCGAGCTAGAAGAAGAAGTTGATGAATCCGCAGCTGAAGTTTTCATGGATTCTACTAACTTTAAATGAATATTATCGGAAGTGACAGTATCTAATGACGATTTTTCCAAAGACGATGGCTTCGAGACTAAAGAGTTTTTACTTTCATCATTTTTTGTAAGCTTCTCCTCCAAATTAAGTCTTTCTTTACACATTTCAGGCTGGACAGTTTTGTTTGATTCGCAAGTTTTTTTTTCTGATAATGGCAATGAACCTGGTGTTTCAGGACTAGTAAGAGGATCACTTGGATTCGACGCTTTGTTAATTACAACAGTTTCATGTGTAACAGAGTTTATAGCTAATGTAGACACTGGAACTTTTAAGGCATCTTTGGAAGAAAGAACTTTATTAACAGTGGTTGCTTGAATACCTGAAGGTAAAGAATCAGGAGCATGTCTTTTATTCACTTCCTCTGCAACAGCTGAAGAAACAGAAGTATCATTTGAAGGAAGGTTTACATTAGGAATATTAATATTTGACGGTTTCATAATCAATGTGTTATTTAACTTTGAATCTTTAGAATTATTCTCTTTCAATGACTTTCCTTCATCTAAAGATGAGTCAAATGAAGATGACAAACCAACCTGAACATTAATTTTACATTTTTCAGTGCTGTCATAAGGGCTTTTAATGGATTTCTTTATGGTACAAACATTATTAGTTTCTATACCATCTTTCATATTATTTAAAAGGCAAACCTGTTTACAAGGGTCAGTATTTTGGGATTCTAAATTAATTTCATTCATATTAATTGTGTTTGTGCTTTTGCAAGTATGATTATTTAACTCTTTAGCTTCTCCATGTTGTGGACTGTGAGAGGAATACTTTTTAGGTGGTGTGGTTTGCAAAGCTTGTGGTGTGGTTTGCAAAGCTTTTGATATTTTGTCTCTTGATGCTAATAATAGGGTATCAGAATGAGATGAGGATTGAATATCTGGAGATTTTGTTTGCTTAAGAAAAGAGCTATCTAAATTGGTCAAAGGATTCTCATTGGATATTTCTGGAATGTTCGACTTACCAAAGTTAGAGAAAGATATAGGTGCATCTGACTTGTTATTATGCAGGAATGCTTTTTGATCTGAATGAGATGACAAATGGTTGGCTAATGTGATTTGCGAGCTTATCAATGAAGACAATGTTGGTGATAATGCCAAAGTTGATGCTGTTATATTAGCAATGGATGGTGATGTTGATGTTGTTGTTGCTTCTTCTGCTAATGACGAGGATAATGGTGAGGATGACAGTGGTTGTGGCGGAGATAACAGTAAAGTGGCTACTGTTGTTACTGGTGCTTTTGCTATCGTCGTTGTTGCTGTTGCTGTTGTTGATAATGATGATTGTTGTGGTAAAGGTAACGAAGGTGATGATAAAACTGATAATGTTGATGACAATGATGATTGTAATGGCCACGGTAAAATTGATGTTGGTGACATTGATGATGATTGAAGTGGTGAAGAAAGTGGTATTGGTAAAAGTGATGCAGATGATGATGATAAAATTGGGGTTGCAGTTGATAGTGATGTTGCAGTTACTGCTGTTGCTACTGATAATGAGGATGTTTGTTTTAAAGTTGCTGATCCTGACAACAAAGAGGAACAGGAATTCTCAAGACAGCCTGTCGTTGAGTCAGTGTTCTTTACTGATTTGAAAGTTTGTGATGCACAACTGGCAGTCTTAACAGACATATTCTCTGTATTACCCAAAGCACTTTTAATTTCAGTCTTAGAGTGAAGATGAGAAACAGTTTTAGCAATGCTTTTGCTCTTAGAATTGGAATGACAATTATCTTGTTTTAGATGTAATTTTTTATCACACATAACTCTTTCATTTGGTGTGTTTTGATCAAGAGACGGACCAATAATTACGGCATTTAAATCTTCAATGTGTTTAGAAGGTGAGCTAGAATTACTTGGATTTTGAGTTTTCAAATTCTGACCTTTCTGCAAATTTTCTGATATACAATTAACGTCATACAAAGGCTTGTTTAAAGCATTATTTGCAGGTAAATTCTTCACCAGTTCATCTCTACTATTACTATTTGGCAACCGAACATTTTTAGAATCAACAAGATCAGTCTTCGTATGATTTATATTATTATCTTTTGATATAATCAACGATGAATTTTCAAGTGTTTTTTGTTTAATTAACGTCTCTTCTGATGCTTTCGAGCTTGTTAAATTCAATTTCTTACTGGCATCACTTTCACAATCTTTATTATTTATGAAATTTGGCTTTGGTGAATGTATATTTCTTTCAGAAATATTTTCTTTTTGTTTGGAAGATTCTGTTGTAGAAACGTTAGTTGCGGAACCTACAGTACTTGCGGTAATAACTGTAGAAGTTGCTGTTAAAGTTGTCGTAGTGTGTGCCTTTTCTGTAATACTAGATAAAAGGGCACTATTTCTAGCTTTGAAAAACTTGCTAGGCTTTGGATCTAAACTCAGTTTCTTCTGTAAATTCTCTCGCGATATTGTCGGGTTCCATCCTCGCGGTGGTACAGTTAGAGTCTTATATCCAATCGGTTGATAATATCGATATTTTCTGACATTTTTCTTTTTGGAATCATTTTTATTTGATAAATGAGAAAATGAGGAAGACTTTTTTGAATTAGATTCATTTGTATGAACCGACTGTGTTTCTTTATTAGATAAAGATTTTTTATGGACAGGCAAACATGGTTCTTTATTACCCGATTTATTGTCTACTGATTTTATTTCTTTTGAACTCTCAATACTTACTTTTTCTAACTGACTCTGAAAATTTTTATCCATATTAACAGAACAATTACTTGGTTCATTTTGAGTTTTTATAATAACTTCCAAAGAATTGTCATCTATCATATTTGAAACTGTTTCTTCCAAAACTGGAGATTTTCTTTTCTGAGGTGAAGGCACAATAACAGGCATAGAATCTGCCATGTCAAGTAAACTCTGAGATTCACAGCTTGTTTCTTTGGCTATATTTTGTGTTTCTTCAGAGAGGGTATTTAAAATACTGCTAATTTCTTCTTTTATCTGGGCTAATTTCTCTGCGCTATCACTAGTATCAGATTCTTTAGAATCTTCGGAATATGGATCAGATGAGAGAAGTGATCCATTTTCAATTTTCGTAAGAAGTTCATCAGCTTCAGAATAAACTGAATTGACAATGCCTTGCAAATGATTCGCTGATTTGTCTCCTTCATTAACAATCATTTCTCCAGATTCACTTATCATCAACTGCACTTCTTTATCTTCAATCCGAACAGGACTTTTCTCTTTTCTTTTTGGACGAATTAATTTAGGTTTCTTGCAGTTGTTCTTAGAAGGCAAATTTATCAAATTTCCAGTAGATGAAGGCTCACATGCAACAACACTAGGTATAGGTTGTGATGAAACAGAGGGAACCACAGATGTCTCGAGTCCACTAAGAGAAAGGATGACGTTACTCGTTGGGTCTGTCTGACGCAAAACAGACTGAATATTAAGTGTTCCAATGCCAGTTAAATTAGTTTGATCGGACAAATGGGTACTTATATTATTTAAAGTGGGAGGTGCACAAATAAGACTCGGTGCTAAAGTTAATCCTAATGGCAAAACGGTTGCTCCAATTTTGGTTGGATCAAGAAGGTTACCAGAAAATAAACTTGGCACATTTCCATTTGGATTTGTAAGCAGTCCTATTCCATAGCTATAACCACAATTTCTGTTAGCCGAAAGAGATTCTACTGATGAAAGACCTAAAGAACTAAAATTCATGACATCAGGGACTGGTCTTACAGGAGCAGGGATAATAGCTTTGTACGTTGGGATAACTGATGAATTCGGTGGTTTGGAATTAAAAGAAAGAGCTTGTGACCTACATATGGATTCAGTCACAGAAACAGAACAAGCACTAGAGATAGTAGGAGGAAGAAGAAGAGGAGGAGGAGGAGGAGGAGGAGGAGGAGACTCTAAAGGTAAATCAGTAATAGGACTTAACTTTGGTATGGATCTCTTATCAGAATCTATTAGGCAAACATTTTCCAATTCTGACTGCAGCTGTGGCATACTTCGATATTCCTCTTCATCATCTGATTCACATTTCTTTTCAATTTTGACTGGTCTCTCCTCAATCCAAAGTTCCCTTTTTACTTTCTTATTAAAGTATATTTTGTAATAAAGAACCAGTGGGCAATCCTACAAAATATGTGAAATAATTCATAAATAATATGAAATTGAAGCCTAATCATAAAACAACAACAACAATCAGAAAAGAAATAGCTATTGAATTTAAAATTGATTATCAAATTTAAACAATCTGTTAAAACCTTTTACAACCTTAAATATCTTACAAGATATTTCAAAATTCTGTGACTATAAAAAATAATTTCTATGACATATTAAAAAGTAAACATATTGGTAAAATAAATACCTTTCCCCATGACTTAATGTAAGCCACGTCAACAAGAGTGTATTCATCTTTAAGAATATCTTCCTTTGAAAGAGAAATAATAACAGGATGCTTTGTCAGGAAGCTCAAATTTCGCCCTTAGAAGTCGTTTCAGCTGCCCCAGTGTTACACCCGCAGGACAATTAAAATATCGGGTATGAAATCCTCTTGTCTCTTTCTGTAAAAGAAAAAAAAAAGGATTTTTTTAAAAAAAATAATGGCCAAAATGAGTTAAGTGTACTGTGATCATCTCCCAAACCCAATACCCCACTGAGTAGAAGTCGGAAACTCAGGGCTCTAATACTTTCAGAGTTATAAAGGTGTGGGTTTCCTGGCATCTCGTAAAATAGTGCGCGTTCTCGGTTAAATCAACTTACTATACTTGAGCGAGGCATCAGTCAGGAGAACAAAGAGACAAGTGGAATTAATATAGTTTTTTCAAAGTATCTGTGTGGACAACTGCATTTAATCATTTATTCATTGTGGCAGACTATTCCATGTAAAGTGGCTGTTCTTGGTTAAATCAACTTCCTCAACTTTAGAGGGGCATCATTCCATTCACGAGAACAACAAAGGTAAGTCGAATTCCTAATTCTGAATTTTTGTATTCAGAATAATGTTGTTTAATTTTGCATTGTATTCAGAGTTGACTTATTTGTATTCAAAAATGATTTTATATTCATTAATTATTTTTCGATGTATTCAATAAATTTGTATTATTTTCACAAATAATATTGTAATAAAAAATGTCTAATTGCTATTTTTTTAATTATTACTATTTTTTAAGCTCATTTCTATAATATTTAAGTAAACACAAGATCCTAATAGCTAAAATTCACAAAAAAAAAAAAAAAAAAAAAAAAAAATTATCAAGGAATATACTTTTAGTATTATAAAAAGTATGGTGAATAATTAGGTAAGTGTGATTTAACATCATACCATAATTAGGTTAAGTATGGTGAATAATTTGGTAAGTTCTGGTGAACAATCAGGTAACTATAAGAAAATTGTAAAAGGGTTTCAGCAAATTATTCTTCAAACCATTAAATTTAGAAACTCATTTGAGTCACATTGATGTCAACCAAATTTATTTTTTTCAAAAACTGGATTTACAGGAATAGTTCAAAGGTAAAAAAGTGCTGCCCTGAAAAGTTGCAATGTTATACTTAACAACTTATTCCCTGTGACCACAGATATATATAATGGGAGTTCAGAGGTTATCACTGCTCATTAGAATGCAGGTATAGTGTAATGGAAGAATGATCTCAGGAACTACTTCTAAAAAAGAGTAGAGAGCACTGAAGAAAAAGTCACATTTTATGCAGAATACTTAATTTGTGAGGGAATGGAAAAATCGACTCTATAAGGAAAGATGATAAGTCAGCTAAGTTATATTGTAGTTGCTCATCTGGTATACTTTTGGGGGAAGATAGTTTGTGAACGACACTGTGTATACACTATGAGTATGAGGTGTATATTGTATACAAAACTCACAAGTAGACAGAGGATACTTAGATATGCAATATACATGAGCAAGAGCTTTATGGCATTGCAAAGTCGAGACAAGATTATGTCTTGGTGGCAAATGAGGCTGCAATGATGAGTTCTACACTAATGAATTATTATTAGCGACAACCAATATTTGAGATGTGGTCAGACTAAATAAGATTGTGTTGTCTCAGAACAGAAAAGGGAAATTGAAAGTGGTCATGGTTGATTTTAGAGACTATTTATTTGTACTTTGTCAGTTTTTCATTTGCAGAGATTCCTATGAAGAATGGGATCCAGCAGTGTTAGCAATACAGATTGTGGTTTGGAAAAGACAGAGAGTTAATAAAAATAAGGAGATTCTTTATATTCAAATCTTATGATGCAAAAATAGAACTATAAGAATCAGATCAGATTACATATGAAATATTTGTTAATACATAGAATCCTTGAGATTACCAAAAACCTAAATGTGACGCCAGTCATTAATTAATACTGGAAAATGAAAAAAAAAAAAGTTTTAAATATCAGCCCTGATATATATATAATCTCAATACTTATTTAAAATTATCTTTCCAATACAGAAAATAATTATTTCATGATATCCCATCGTTTAACTTTGTGACATTCTATAACCCATGATTTAACTTAAAGTAACATTCTATCTCTCCTCTGACAAATTTAACTGTTAGCAAGTATTTAAACAACAAATACCTGAAAATATGATACTAAGAAATTTAGTACTAAAAAAAATTCTTACTGCATTTTCATTTGAATTTTCAAGAGGTTTAAGAGCAACAGAAATAGAATCACTTGGCAGCACATAATTAGTGTTCAAGTGATTCCCTCGATCCTCTTCTGAGATTGGTTCTGCTCCGACCCTTTCCAAATAAAAATTTTTCCTTCTACACATTTCATCTGCAAATAAAGTAATATTAATAATTTGAGCAGCAAGCACAGTGAATTGTGCATTAAAGGAAATAGAAGTCATTTAGGATAAAAACAAAAAACATTCTTCATTCTCTTAACCTTTACATAAATCATACCAACTGTAAGAGCAATTAAGGAATCATGAAGAGTAATAAAAGATTGAGGTAGTGAATTAACATTTGGAGTTAAACAACAAAAATTGCTATATCAAATATAATAAAAACCCTGCTACAAAAATAAAAATGTTTACCCTACCTTCATTCAGTAAAGGGCCAAATATAATAGGTTATAGGCTTGACAGTTAATATTATCAGATAACATTTACAAAATTAAATAATGTTACATACCATCATATTTTACCAATAAACAAATATTAGGTATTTGACAGTTTATGTTATATTAATTATTAGCTAACATTTATGAAATTAGATAAGGATCAGGGTTGACAAGGGTAGTTATACCCCAGAAAAAAATCTTTGGAAAAAATGGGAAACCCTCAATGATAAAATTAGAGCAACTTTTACTTATCAAATTTGAGTACTAATATTACACTTGGGGGTAGTTAGCGTACTGCTAGTCTGGTACATTGAATTAGATAATGAATATTAGGTGATTAAGCAATAAAATTCTAATATCATTATATCAAGCTAAATGTATTTAGGTGATTAAACGATAAAATTATAATATAACTTGACAAGTTCATAAGACTTGTACAAAGTAGTACTGGATACAAGACAGTTAACTCTTCAAGTTATATCATAATTTTATTGTTTAATCATCTAATTTAATATTAGCTTGATATAATAATATTAGAATGTTATTGCTTAATAACCTAATATTAATTGTCTAATCAATGTTAACAGACTAGCAGTAAATTAAATACCCAGTGTAATAATAGTACCCAAATTTGAAAAGTTACATTAATTTTATCATTGAGGCTTTCCCCAAATTAATATCCCATTTTATCAGTCTTTGATGTGAACATG
>SEYY01021805.1:25000-30000 GCA_009176605.1 Armadillidium nasatum
TAATAATGGTGATATTAATACTACTACTAATAATAAAAATAATTTTAATGTTATTTCATTAATGCAAGGGATAATCTTATATTTATACTCCCATAATTTACAATTACTATACTAATACTTTTCTTTTATTTAAATTTTTAATTATTAAAAAATGCCACCAACAAATAATACGGTAAAATTTATACTTTACTTTAATTTCTTGTTCTCATATATTATTTATCATTGTCAAATCTTATTATTGCTACCTAACTTAACAAACACTGTGTCATAAGTAACAAAAATAATTTTTCCAATATTTATTAAATTTTGAATCAATAAATATCAGTATTTATTGCACAATAATCACAAAACCCGAAAATACTTATCAAACTGATTAAACAGTGATATTATTAAAGCGATTATAAACTTTTTAAAATTAAAGGTTATTATGCAGTTTATGTCTCTTACTTGGCATTTAGTTGTTATTCAAAATATAAACTGGCAATTGATATTAAAGGAAAACTTTAAATTTGGAGAAAAATCAAATTCAATAAATTTAAAGATGGTTAAAGTACTAAAAATCCTGCTATAAAATGATATTAGGTCAACTAAAGTGAACATGATTATGCTTTATAACGATATAAATTTATAAAGAATGACATCTCAAAAAATATTGATATTTCGTAAGAGAAAACGTTGCTATTATATATTTAAAATACTTAAAAGTATACTTTACCACCTTTTTATTTTATTTTTTTTTTATTTAGGTTAGGCCTATTTTCTATCCATTAGCACAAGTCAAGATTAAGTTAACTCAAACCTAGATTGTTAGATTAGTATCTATATATTCCTATATTAGTATTGATATTTTTTAATTATATTCATCTGCTCAAATTCTTATGCAATTTTGTCAAAGTTGTAGATAACAGCCAAGCTTTATGATGTTTTGAAATCTATTTTTACTAAGTACATTTTAATTTAGCAAATTAGATTTTCCCCCACATTTACATAGTTTTTCTTCAATATACATTACATCTCAAGTTTATATTTTGAATAACAACTAAATACCAGCTAAGAGACATAAACTGCATATTTACCAAATTAAAAGTGGCCATTTATGTGGATTACAACATAGTTAACTATATATTTTCCACATTGTTTCACTATTTTTAGTAGATTAATGTTCATCTCATTCATTTTTCATAGGAACTAAACAGCCCACCAGTTGGCTCAGTAATCATACTGTGCTAGTGTGATTTTCTTTATGATTATAAATTTTTTTTTTTTTTTAACTTTCAAAACTGTTGCATGAATAAGGGCATAGGAATGGGAGTTTTTTATGGGCGCATGTGGTTTAGTAATGACTACTTTTTTACTGGCAATTAACCTACATATTTATCTGAAATAATCCTTATTTTCCCTGATTATAAAATTTACTAAGCTTATAATATTTATAACCCTTAGAATTAAAAATTATGATACAATAAAATGTTTCTTTATAGCTGATAGAAAGTCTGTGAATTTCAGACATTAAACTAGGTTATAAAAAAAAGTTACGAACAAAAATAACTGTAATCGTACATTTTTATTGTATATTTTTTATTCTAACAAAGAAGAGTAAGCCAACAGCAATAGAAAATAATCACATTACACTAAAAAACATCTAAAAATAATACATCAGAAAAATTGGAAAACATGAGAAACAAAAGAAAACAATCATTGGCCTAGATTTAACAGTTTTTATTCTTCTTTCGCAATATTAGGGAATTTCCGTAAACACTCATCACACTCAAGAAGATCGCACAGTAGGAAAAAGAGAACAGTTTTGGATTCTAACTATTTCATTATTTATTGTTGGTAATAGAGGAAGCAACTAAAGCAATGAGTTGAAAAATAGGAATATTTTAAAGCGGGCTCTTCACGAAAATATGCATTTACATCCGGCAGCAGTAAGAATTCAGGAAATGAAGCTAATTTCTTTTAGTTTCTTGATTTTTTTGTTTACCGATCAAATGTAAACAAACATTAGATAGCATTCATTGGCGTAAAAAAAAGGAGGGAAGAGCAGGGGGACCTAACACCCCCAAGAATTTTCAAATGTAAATGTAAACAAACATTAGATAGCATTCATTGGCTTAAAAAAAAAGGAGGGAAGAGCAGGGGGACCTAACACCCCCAAGAATTTAAGAATTTTCAGTCAATACAATTCAAAATTCAGGTATTTTCTGATATATATATATATATATATATATATATATATATATATATATATATATATATATATATATATATATATATATATATATATATATATATATATATATATATATATATATATATATATATATATATATATTTATCGAATGTGAAGGATGATAGTGGATACATGGAGGAGGAAGAGAATCTACACAGGGAGCTGATGTAGAAGACTTGAAACCGTTACATGGAGAGAATGTGAGGCAAGCAATAAGAGCCTTAAAGAATGGAAAGAGCTCTGGATTTGATGGACTGAATAATAAAATTTTTAAAACAGGAGAGGGAATGGTGGTATGGATGACAACTTATACAATGTATATGGAGGGAGGAGAATATACCATCAGAATGGAGGAGGGCAGTGATGTGCCCAATACATAAAAAGGGAAACTGAAGGGAATGTCAGAATTACAGAGGAATAGTGCTGCTATTGAGCGCATTTAAGTTATAAGAAAGAATAATAGGAAAAAGATTACGAAGGGAGTAAGAGGGGGAGATCGGAGAGTGGCAACACGAATTTAGGGCAAATAGTAGCTTAACTGACTTGATCTTCTCTTTAAGAATGATAGTGAAAAAGAATGTAGAATGGAATAACTGACAGCATATATTGCTTTTACAAACCTAGAAAAGGCTTTTGATAGAATACAGAGAGAAAGATTGTGGAGGGTGATAGAGGATCCCATATGGAATAAACAGGAAGCCGATAAGAAAAATTAAGAATATGTATGAAAACCCAAAGAATACTGTTAGAACAGAGACGGGAAGGGAGAAATGGTTTGAAACAAGGACTGGAGTGAGGCAGGGCAGTGTGCTGTCCCCTTTATTGTTTGCGTTGTATCTAGACAATTGCTTGAAGAGAATATGCATTAGGGAAGACATAGAATATACTTTGTGCATGCGGATGACACGACTGTTGTGACAAGGGAACAACACGAACTACAAGAAGCAATTAAAATTTGAACTGATGTTATGGGAGAGTGGAGAATGAAGATAAATATGGAAAAGACCGAGATAATGGTAATATCGAGACAAAGAGAGAACGCAGAAATATGGATGGAGGACGTTCAACTGAAGTAGGTCAGTAATTTCAAATATCTAGGGGTGATATTTGATGAGAAGGGTTGGATGGATGCGGAGTTAGAAGAGAAAATAATGATATACTCATGGAACGTGGAAATGTTGTACCCGCTGATGAAACAGAGAAGAGTACAGGTAGAGGTAAAGATTACAATATAAACAACCATTCTAAGACCAATATTCCTATATGGGTCAGAATGTTGGGTTCTAAATACAAGACAGAAGAGTAGAATGGAAGCTGAGGAGATGTGAGTGTTAAGATTGATAAGAGGAGTAACGTTGAGGGATAGAATCAGGAGTGGAATAATATGAAAAGAGTTGGGAATACGCCCAATAACTGAATGCATAAAGAGAAATCAACTGAGATGGTATGGGCATGTACGGAGAATGGGAAAACTGGAGGTATTCTTGAAGATTGCTTAATTGGAGACCAGTAGAAGCGACACCAGTGGGAATACCGAGAAAAAGATGGAGAGATGCTGTGGAGGAGGAGATTGTCTGAAGGGGGGAAACAATGGAGTTTGTGGAGGAGACGGCTCTGTTCGAAGATCGGAATACCTGGAGGGGTTTCTGGAGGATCAATACCTGACAAGTTCTACCTAACAGGATGGATGGTGAGAATGTGAGAATATATATATATATATATATATATATATATATATATATATATATATATATATATATATATATATATATATATATATATATATATATATATATATATATATATATATATATATATATATATATATATATATATATATATATATATATATATATATATATATATATATATATATATATATATATATATATATATATATATATATATATATATATATATATATATATATATATAAATGCTATCGTTGAGGTTGAAGCTGTTGATTCTTAAGCCGAATTCGGTTTTCATTGTATTAGTTTTATATTCAAAGCGTCCTGTTAATATGTTAAACAAAAATGCAAAGAGAGCAGGTTCCATTCCCCCCTCTCCCTCCCTCCCCTTTGAGAATAGCTTCAAAAGGTCTGGTTTAGAATTGAACGTCTTTTTAATCCGGTAATTATCTCCGTTGAAAATAGAAGAGATTCTCGTTATATCTGTAAAGCAAAAATCAAGATATGCCAATCATCATCTTCTCCTCCTCCTCCTCCTAATCTTCTTCTTCTTCTTCCATTTCCTCCTACTCTTCCTCCTCTTCTTCCACATCTTCCTCCACCTCCTACCCTCCTCCTCCTCTTCTTCCACATCATCCTCTACCTCTAACTACTCCTCCTTCTTCTCCTTTCTTTTTCTTTTTATTTGTTTCTTTCTTTTTCTTATCTTCTTCTTCTTTTTTTAAATGTCTTCTTCTAATCTTCTGAAATATTTTATTTTGGCGTCATCAAAAACAAAAATTAATAATTTATCGATATTTATTTGCTTAAAAGTACAATGCTTCGATATTTTTTAAATACATTTCAGGAATTTTAAAAATAAAATAAAAATTTTTTTTTTTTAAAATTGGGCAAATGAATTTAATTATGATTACGATAAACACACACACACACACACACACACACACACACACACACATATATATATATATATATATATATATATATATATATATATATATATATATATATATATATATATATATATATATATATATATATATATATATATATATATATATATATATATATATATA
>SEYY01021805.1:32500-37500 GCA_009176605.1 Armadillidium nasatum
CTCTTGTTCTCTCTCTTTTTTTTTTTTTTTTTCTTCTTTTTTTTTATTTATTTATTTTTTTTTTTTTTTTGAAAGGAGTTTTAGAATGCATAGTTTGTGTATATATGTTTGGAAATATGCAAATTGCTTTGAGTTTTTAAGCTTACCTTTTTTTATTTCTTTCTTTTTCTGTTCATATATTTTTTAATTCAGGTTTTTAACCTCTCCTTCTTTTATATTTTTTTTCCTTTTTTTTTTTTTAAATTTGAATTTGTCTTTTTTTTTTTTTCAATGAAAGCCATTTAAATCCTGAAATTTTTGCGATTTTCAAAGAATAAAGAAAAATTAAAATTCTTCTCTTGTTATTCTTCGCCAAAAATTTTGAACGAAAAACTCGGAACAAATTTTGCGGAACCTATTAAACGAATTTATACTAAAGGCATTCTTCGCTCTTAAAATGAAGGCAAATTCACCAAACATTATATTTTTTTCGTGTGGCTTTCATAACAAAAGGAAAAAAAGAAAAGAAATGCCAATAAAACTTGATTTATTTTTCCAGTTATTTTTTTTTTCTTTACCCCTCTGAAGATCTACTCGAGAGTCGAGAGGGAGACAGAATCGTAGAAGGCGTTTTGAGAAGTGGAATCTTTGCAATTCGAACTGTGTAGCGACCAGAAGAGATGTTTCAGGTCTCCCCCCCAACTCTCTCTCTCTCTCTCTCTCACACACACACACACACACACACACTATTAAAGAAGCAGTGAAAAAGGCAAGACTTGATAGAGTTTTAGGGTATCATTTCCCATGAAAATTAACTGTAGGAAATTCCTGATCGTTTCTTATTATTTATATTACATGTGTAACAACCAAAATTTTCATGCACACATTATATAAATACACACGAATCTCCAAGAACACACACATGCAAATACCCAAACTATCTATATATATATATATATATATATATATATATATATATATATATATATATATATATATATATATATATATATATATATATATATATATATATATATATATATATATATATATCCTCTGGTGGGCAATAGCCAGAGACCTACCGATTTCCACCAGGGTTGGGCGATGACAGAATCAAAAGCTGATTGAAGATGTGCAACTCTAAGGAAGTTGGGAAAATAGAATAAGGGAGTGTGTTCCAGACTTTACCAGTAGAGTACATGTAAAATTTGGCATTAAGGTTAAGTCTGGAGTCAGAGAATTGGACAGAGAAAGGATAAGACTATGTGGAAAGCCCTTCTCAGTGGAGGCGGTATGCGACGGGAGAGTTCAGAAGAACAGTGTCCGTTGTAATTGCTATAGTATAGAGAGAGAGAGAGAGTGACACAAGAATTCGACGGGCAGAAAGGGTTTGGAGAGATTAGCGAGAGAGAAAGAGTTGAGAAGAAAAAAGGTCCTAGACTCCACCTTTTCCAAGAGAGCTGTATGAGAGGAATCACTCTAGATATGTGAGATGTATTCTATACAGGGGCGAACAACACAACTATAAAGAGAAAACAACTGAGGTGACATGAAGAAATCACAAGGGACCTCAGAACATAAAGCCCCATAGAAGCTTGTTTAGAAAGAGAAGTAATATGATCCTTCCAAGAAAGATCACGAGAGAAAGATACACCGAGAGTATTGAGGACAGATGAAGGTTTGAGTCGACTGTTTTCGAAGAAGATGTTATAGCTATGTGGAAGGTTGTGTCGAGTAGAGATATGGAGGAACTGAGTTTTTGAGGCATTGAAAACTACCACTGTCCTTGCGTCAATTAACTGCTGTTGGGATTGGCGTCTTTCAAAGTGAAAGAAGTAACGAATGGTGGAGTCATCAGCCTAGGAGTGGATAGGTGATGAAGATTTAGAGAGAAGGTTATTTATGAAAAGTAGAAAAAGAGTTGGAGAGAGGACAGATCCCAGAGGAGGACTATTATTTATAAATTTAAAGGGAGGAAGGTAGCCGTCTACAACAGCTGCCATAGAACAATCAGGAAGAAGATCAAAGAGAGAAGGATAGATTCCGAAAGAGGGAAGTTTGGAAATCAAAGCATTGTGCCAGACTCTATCGAAGGCTTTCGAAATATCTAACGCTACAGTGAAAGATTCACCAAAATTCCGAAGAGTCAAGGATCAAGTGTCAGAGAGAAGGGAAAGAATATCATCAGTAGAGCGTTCTTTACGAAAGCCATTCTGATGATCAGAGAAATAAGATTATAAGAATTGAGATATTTCCAAATTCCTGTTAAGGATAAATTCTAAAACTTTATGAAAGAGAGGAGGTTATAAAAATAAAAAGATAGTTACAGGGTTAAGAAGGGTCCTCCTTCTTCGGGACAAGCTGAATGAGAGCACGTTTCCAACAAGAACGGAAGGTCGAAGTCGAAAGACAGAGAAGAAATAGTTTACCATGGCAGGGTCCAAGCTCAGAAGCACAAGTTGAGAACCACAGGAGGGATACCATCGGGACCATACGCCTTCTTAATGTTAAGCTCAGAGAGGGCAGAAATGACGTCTTTAGAAAAAAAATTAAATATTAGGCATAAATGAGTTGAAGGGAGTTGAAGGAAAAGGAATATCTCCTTAATCGTCTAAAGAAGAGTTACAGGCAAAAGTTTGAGCATTTGCATAGCTTTAGTGGAAGGCAAAACGGCAGCTGAACCATCAGAAGATACTAGAGGAGGAAAAGAGGAAGAAGTTAGAGTTGACATTTATTGAAAAATGAAAGAAAGGGCGAGAGAAAGAGGAACCAGAAAGATTATTGCATTTTTTTAAGGAGAAAAGAGTTTTTGGTGTCACGAAGAATAGATTTTGCACAATTACGGGAAGAAATATAAGCTGAAAGAGTTTTTGGAATTTGAAGGCAGTATCTCTACGACGGATAGCAAGAGAACAAGTAGAGTTAAACCAAGGTTTGTTAGGTTTAGTTGAGGAGAAAGAATATGGAACCTAGGCCTCCATGCCAGAAAGAATCACCTCGGTTATACGCTCTGCACATTCCGAGGGATCCCTCCCACGGAAGCAATAATCATTCCATGGGAAATCAGAGAAGTGTACACACAAACGAACACAATATATATATATATATATATATATATATATATATATATAATATATATATATATATATATATATATATATATATATATAATATATATAATATATATATATATATATATATATATATATATATATAATCCATAGTGGGTGCTTGGAATCCCTACTGGGGTTACTATGACATTCTACTGGGTGTTCCTGGGTTACAGGAGCAACCAACCAAAGGCAAGCAGAGCCAACATGAGCACAACAACTGTTGCGACGAAATTAGCAATATAAGACAGAAAAAAAGGCCTCTGTCTTTTATAATATATATATATATATATATATATATATATATATATATATATATATATATAATATATATATATATATATATATATATATATATATATATATATATATATATATATTTAAATATACTTCTCAAAAATGGGCCAGAAGCTTAAAAGAAATTCTTAGAAATAAGACATTTTCAATTTGAAATACACTTATGATTAAAAAATTTTAATATCAAAAGCTGACACTACCCCTTGCATTTCGCTTTAATTGAAAAAAATCGAATGAATTGAAAGAAATAGTTGAAGGGCGTGATGTTCATTCGTTGCTGGTTCAGTACATGTTGAAATGAAATCATAGTTTTTGTTCCATGCAAACCTTATCAATGATTCTGATATGCCCAGTTCGGGCAGTGCCTCAGGAAAGGTTTCACTGAATTGTAAACGAGATGGAGAGAGGTGGAGAGAGGGGAGAGTGCCAAGGGTTAGGAAAAAAATGCGGAAGTGACATAGGAGAAGAACAAAAAAAAAAAAAAAAAAAAAAAAAGATGAAGAGAATCAAGATGTTTTGAAATTTTCTTTGTAATTATCATATTCGAAACACTTGAAACAATAATTTGAATGGTAATAGCAGAAGAGAGAAGTGTGTAGAGGGTGAAAGTAGAGTTCGTGGGGGGGGGAGGGAAAGGTACAAAAGTGTTGTGTAATTGTTAAAACAAAAAAAAAACAAAAAAAATTTAATAATAATAATATACCAAAAAAAAAAAAAAAAATAATAATCTCGCCCTGTTCTCAAAAACATTTTTACGAAAGACGCCAAATAGTAATGCTATTAATACAAGTAAAGACCGGTAAATATATATATTATATATATATATATATATATATATATATATATATATATATATATATATATATATATATATATATATATATATATATATATATATATATATATATATATATATATATATATATATATAATTAGAATAACATAAAATTAATTAAAACTTTAAGCCAATGTTTTTTGAATGTTTTGAAGAAAGATGATTTAAATGAACGATTTTTAGTGGCAAGAAAAAAATTTAATTATATTTTGTTTATCATTATTGTCAAATTCAAACAAACAGGGGCTTCCTAAACGTATTTTTATTACAATCACAAAGAAATAATCTAATTTACTTACTGCTTAATTAAGCAGTCGCATTTGTTGGATGGAACACACCTACCAACACGTCACGCGATGTGTGTATCGAAATCACTACTCTATCAGCAGAATGGTACGAGCAATGTAAATTGGGACGACGGTTCGCAGAACAAGGGTATCGCCCACGTAGGGCCGCTAAAGAGCCTCCCCACCCCCTCATCAGGGACCACCGTAGTGCGATGTTGCTTTTTGCTCTCCAACACTTGCATTGGTGGCAGGAGGATTTTGCACATATTTTCTTTACAAATGAATTCCGCTTCAATCTTACAGCTCCAATAGATGTTCCAGGGTCTACCGGCTACGTAATGAGCGATTCGCGGCATGCACTATGCACCAGGATGGTCCCTAAAAGACTCACTATACATCACGCGAACTGGAGTCATACGTCCAACCGTTTGCCCCCTACGTCAGTGATACCTTTTTCCTCATACAGGACAACGCCATGTCACGCATTGCAAG
>SEYY01021805.1:45000-52500 GCA_009176605.1 Armadillidium nasatum
AATATATAGCTTGGGGTGTTGTGTGCCGTCTACCGTGGTTCAAACGGTAGAGTGATTGACTCCCTTGCTTGAGGGCGCCGGTTCGATCCCACTTGGGGATCCTAGGTGTATACTATCTAGAAAAGTTCCTCTTCTCGAATAGGGTAGTGCCCGCGATGTGAATTTAAAAAAAAAAAAAAAAAAAAAAGATTAAATATCACCCTCCGCTCTGCTTTAAACAGAAATGTCTGAATGTACTACTTGCAATGGTATATGGCCGTGTGACTTCACTAGAGAAGGGTATGACCCAAAAACTCATGACAATACACAGAAACATGGATATTTAAATGCATGGAATAACACCTAGAAATAAAAAAAAATAAACTACTGAAAAAAAATAAACTATACTACACATTAAACTACAGACAAAATAAGCTAAACAGAAAAAAACTAACAGACAAAATTAACAGGTATAAAAGTCTGTGCCAGGCAATAAAAAGGGAGATGAAATAAGTCCGTCCCGAAAAGGCCTGTGTCTTCATACTTCCTCTCTATTTATTCTGCTCCTGTGCTATAAAAGATGTTAGTTAGATAAAAGTTATTAAAATGAGTTTTATTAATTCCGAAGCTTCCTAAAATAGATGACCAGGTAAAAAGTGGACAAATTAAAATTGGGTAATTACAGAAGAAAATTAAAACAAAAAACCTTTTCCGCAATTATGGAAAAGCACATAGGGAACCCTTATATCATGCAATAGACAAATATATTCTGACAATATATATATATATATATATATATATATATATATATATATATATATATATATATATATATATATATATATATATATATATATATATATATATATATATATATATATATATATATATATATATATATATATATATATATATATATATATATATATATATATATATATATATATATATACAGTATATATCTATTTGTGATATGATATAAAAAGATGGTGAGTGATGAGATAAATCACAAAGTACGCTTTACAAAATAAAAATAAAGACGACTGAAATTTCAAAGAGGAATCAAAGTGAAACAGTATTTTATTAATATATTTATTTACAAAAAGCAAAATGTTTTAACAAAAATGGTAGCAATGGCTATTACCGAGCGTATTATGAACTAAATTATCTTAAACATTACATTATGGAATATTAATTATTTACACAAGGGTTAAGGTTAAAGGGGATCTACGAGAGAGAGTGAAGGAACTCAAAAGAAGTCTAATTGAATAATATTCAATATAAGGACTCAAATCCTTACTAGACTTCTTAAACTCACAAAACTCAAGTAATGTGGAAACTAAGCAAAAAGTGATTGGTCATTCACTTTTTATAACACTCAAATGTTATCAACTTAGTTATTTTGGCTCTAGCCAAAGTTCGAGCAAGATCCTCTAAGGATCTGTCCTTCTACCACTTAACTCAAGTTAAGATAGAATCCTCTAAGATTCTTAAAGTCTCTCTCCTTTAGCTCAAGCTAAAGCTAGATCCTCAAAGATCTAATAGCAAATTCTCTCTTAGCTCAAGCTAAGGCTAGATCCTCTAGGATCTAATGGCAAATTCTCTCTTAGCTCAAGCTAAGGCTAGATCCTCAAAGATCTCTTTCATTTGCCTTCTATCTCTTAGCTCAAGCTAAGGTCTTCTGATGGTGATTTACTTATGCTTCCTTTTATATTCGCTGAAGTTAAGTATGTTACATAATAATAATAAAATAATAATAATAATAATAATAATAATAATAATAATATAATAATAAATAACAAAATTTAAGAAAATAAATAAATAAAAAAAAATGTTTATTTTTTAATAATTATATAAAAGAAATTCATATATTTAAATATTAAATAAAATATATATATATATATATATATATATATATATATATATATATATATATATATATATATATATATATATATATATATATATATATATATATATATATATATATATATATATATATATATATATATATATATATATATATATATATATATATATATATATATATATATATATATATATATATATATATAAGATTTGCATGAATATTCTTATGCTTTCGTTATTATACTGGACACTATCTTAATTCTTAATTCTCCAGTCGTAAACCTGCTCCACTGAGGAGATCATATGGATCTCCTCTTTCCAGTTCTCTGACTAGAAGAGTGACTGCTCTGCTCATTCTTAAGTGAACTCTACTGGTTAAGTCTGGAACACTCTTCTTTCTTACATTTCTATCACTTCCTTCTTTCTACAAGTGCATTTTTAAATGAAGTAAAATGTGTCATGTCAACCATTAACTTGATTAATTAATTAGTTTTCCCTCAACTCTCGCTGAAAATTTTTGTAGACCTCTGACCTTTTACCACGGGGGTTGTATAAAGAGGGAGAAAGAGAGGGTCACACACAGAGGGAGAGAGCCACACACAGGGGAAAGAGGAGAGAGAGAGTCACACACAGGGGAAAGAGGAGAGAGAGAGTCACACACAGGGGAAAGAGGAGAGAGAGAGAGAGTCACACACACAGAGGGGAAAGAGAGGAGAGAAAGTCACAGTCACACACACAGAGAGAACAGAGAGAGAGAGAGAGGGTCACAAACAGAGAGAAAATGAGTAACACACAGAAGGGAAAAGGAGAGGGAGGGAGACACACACAGAAGGGAGAGAGAGAGAGAGAGAGAGAGAGAGAGAGAGAGAGAGAGAGAGAGAGAGAGAGAGAGAGATCACAAACAGAGAGAAAATGAGTCACATACAAAAAGGAAAAGGAGAGGGAGAGAGAGACACACACACAGAGGGGAAAGAGAGAGAGAGAGAGAGAGAGAGAGAGAGAGAGAGAGAGAGAGAGAGAGAGAGAGAGAGAGAGAATTATTAACGACATGATAAAAGTGTAATTATGCAAGAAATAAGAGGAGGAAAGGAAAGGAAAGAAGGAAGTTAAAAAGGGAAGGAAGGAAATTATTATTACTAATTAATGACAGAATCGAACTCCGTTGCTTCGGTTTTCAATGAACGGATCGTTTTTTTTTTTTTTTTTTTTATTAATTACCGTCACTAAAGTAATATTATATGTTTTTAACGGCAGTTCGTTCATTTTAATAATAATAATAATAATAATAATAATAATAATAATAATAAAAGAGGTTGCTGTTTTGGAAGTATTGTTAAAATGTGTTACACAAAGTAGTATTACTATATACTACTCATATATATATATATATATATATATATATATATATATATATATATATATATATATATATATATATATATATATATATATATATATATATATATATATATATATATATATATATATATATAAGAGAGAGAGAGAGAGAGAGATTCATGTTTGTATTTGTATAGTTTGGTTGTTTTTACACCTTAACCGCCGTAGTGAAACTCGAGAAATAGTTTAAAATGACGCCAAGTGGAAAAGAAATTAATATTTTTTCAACGACTCACAAAGTTTCTAATTAGGACTTTTTTTTTTTTTTTTTTTTTTAAGGGGAACAGGGGTGAAGGTGGGGGCGAGGGTAAGGGTGGGGAATTTGCAGATTTTTTTTTTGTAATAGTGAATAGCAAAAACCGTTAAATTTAGGTGTTATTTGATCAGTTTATTAAAATAATAATAATAATTTTGTTTCAGAATTAATGCAATATTTGAAATACAAAACTAGCAGTACTCTAATAATAATAATAATAATAATAATAATAATAATAATAATAATAATATTTTGGAATTAATTCAGAATTGAAATGCAAAGTATGTAACACTAATAATTTTTTATATTCTTAGAGTCCGTTTTTTGTTAATTATTATTCTAAAATTATTATAATTAATTAATTAAATTTATTTTTATTTAACGTTATTAAATTAATTAGAGAATTGAGGAAGGATGCGAATATAAGTACATAATTAAATGAATACTAATATAGATATTAAAATAATAAGAAAAGGTGAATATGTGTATTATTAAATGAATACTAATATAAATATTAAAATAATAAAAAGATATTAAATGAATATTAATATAAATATTAAAATAATAAAAAGAAACTGAATATAAGCGTATACTTAAATGAATACTAATATAAATATTAAAATAATAAATGATCCGAATATAACTGTATAGTAAAATGAATACTAATATAAATATTAAAAGAATAAAAAGATATTAAATGAATACTAATATAAATATCAAAATAATAAAATGAGCTGAATATAACTGCATAGTTAAATGAATACTAATAAAAATATTAAAATAATAAAAAGATATTAAATGAATACTAATATAAATATTAAAATAATAAAAGATATTAAATGAATACTAATATATTAAAATAATAAAATGAGCTGAATATAAGTGTATAGTTAAATGAATACTAATATATTAAAATAATAAAATGAGCTGAATTTAACTACATAGTTAAATGAATACTAATATAAATATTAAAATAATAAAAATATATTAAATGAATAGTAATATATTAAAATTTACATATTTTCGATTAAAAATATTTATGAAGAAGATCCGGTGAAGATACAATACGGATGTTCCGCTTGAATGTTTGTACGATTACTGAAAGACCTTCGAATGTCCGATATGCTCATTCTTACACCAATTCTACTGGTTAAGTCTGGAACATTCTTCCTTCTTCTATTAATAATGATGAAATGAACCAGTGGGTTTATAAAGGTCATTATTACTCATATGTCATAAAATAATATATATATATATATATATATATATATATATATATATATATATATATATATATATATATATATATATATATATATATATATATATATATATATATATATATATATATATATATATATATATATATATATATATATATATATATATATAGAGAGAGAGAGAGAGAGAGAGAGAGAGAGAGAGAGAGAGAGAGAGAGAGAGAGAGAGAGAGAGAGAGAGAGAGAGAGGAGAGAGAGAGAGAGAGAGAGAGGAGACCTTCGCAATAAAAAAAATACTTTTATGGTATAATATTTTAATATATATGGCACAATAGATAATGTTCCTACAAATCAACAGTGAAAGTCAAGTAAGAAATTTAAAACTAAAATATGGGCACCATTTTCTTTGTACAATCAAAAATATCGAAATTTAAAAATAATATAAAAAAAAAATTAATATAAAATATTTAAAAAAAAAAAAAAAAAAAAAAAAAAAAAAAATAAAAAAAATAAAATAAAATAAAAATAAAAATAAATATTATAAAAAATATCTTCAATTTATATAGTTTTATTTTACACTTATTAATTAAACTTGTATACATCTTAATATATATATATATATATATATATATATATATATATATATATATATATATATATATATATATATATATATATATATATATATATATATATATATATATATATATATATATATATATATATTTAATAATAATAGAAATAAATAAACTAAAATTATTTTTAAAATTTCATGTTTCATCTGAATGGTAAACTACCGAAAAAGTTTTTAAACTTACTAATATTTTTTCTCCCTAAAAACGAAAATTATATCGAAACTAAATTCTATTTTATTTTAAAAAAATAATAATAACAGCGAGAGAGAGAAAAAAGAAAACAATAAATTTTCTGAGTTAAGATGTTCTACAGGTTTTCTGAGATGTTTCAAACATTAATGTTTGCTTCTACATCTCAAATATTAAAAATAATAAATATTATTATTTGTTATACTCAAATAGTATAATAAATATTAATATTTTTTTATACTATTTCAATCCAAGTAACAAACGTTATAATAATACATATAAATTGACTTCATACATTTAAATACAGCAAACAAGAGCTTCTTTCTTTCACCTTCTGCTATTGAAGTACGAATAATGATAACTAAATTATTTGTAAATTTATGTAAGGGAGGGAGCAAGAAAATAAAATATTTCAGAAGATATCATGAAACAGTAACATAAAACTACTAAATTATTTTTGTTACCCTATAATATATATATATATATATATATATATATATATATATATATATATATATATATATATATATATATATATATATATATATATATATATATATATATATATATATATATATATATATATATATATATATATATATATATATATATATATATATATATAATATATAATGCTAGATATTAGTAATCAGATATGTACAAATTAAGTTTCAATATGTATATCTGGCACCATCTTGAATTTATTTGTAGAACAAACTCTTTTATATATATATATATAATATATATATATATATATATATATATATATATATATATATATATATATATATATATATATATATATATTATATATATATATATATATATATATATATATATATATATATATATATATATATAATATATATATATATATATATAATTATATATATATATATATATATATAATATATATATATATATTATATATATATATATATATATATCCAAGCAGGTTATATTTAACAAACAGGCAAGCAAATCGGAAAACAGAAAAATTAAATGTACATTTTAAAATTTAAATCAACTTTTTTCTGTTTGCTCCTCAGAAGCAAAAGTTGTTTCCATGTTCAAACATTGTATTTAATTCCAACAAAAAGAAAAGAAACATTCGACAGGTGTTGAAGGAAGGATTGGTGGTAATATATTTCAGGAAGGGTTTTTGAATGTATTAATAATATATATAAAATGGGAATGTATTTAAATACAATGTATTTAAAAAGTATTTTAAATATGTATCACGAATATATTTAAAAAATACATGAAAATATATTTAAAATATATTTAATATGTAAAAATACGTTGTATTTAAGTACTGCCCATATATATATATATATATATATATATATATATATATATATATATATATATATATATATATATATATATATATATATATATATATATATATATATATATATATATATATATATATATATATATATATATATATATATATATATATATATATATTTATATTAATAATATATTATTTTAAATAATTTTGAATAGAATAAAAAGCTTTAAGTTGCTAAAATTAAAAAATTGGATGAATAAAAAAAAAAAAAAAAATAAAATAAATAAATAAATAAATAAATATATATAATAAAATAACAATTGACTTAATTTAAATTATTATTATTTTCAAATTCAAATTTTTACAAATTTTCAAAAAATGTTTTTAAAAGTAGGTGAATTTTTATTTCTTAATTAAGAATTATTTACTTAATTGTAAAAATATAAAAATGAATTAATTTTCAAACTTTTACAAGTTAATAGTAAAACAAATTTAATTATTTTGTTATTAATAAAAAACAAGAGACAATTTTAAAAAACCATTAGATTAGTGGTTCTTTTTTAGCGCCCGCTTTTAACTAGTTGTATTACCCACAGCCCACCTCCCTCCAACCCCCCTTCATTTGGGAGAGGTAGGAAATGTTAATAATATTTTATA
>SEYY01021805.1:57500-65000 GCA_009176605.1 Armadillidium nasatum
TAGTAGAGGGGAATACGAAACGCTTGAAAAAAAATGTTTGAGGCGAAATTCTGAAAGAAGGAAGTAGTCTGAGAGATTAGTAATGCTAATTCGGGAGAGCAGAAGGCGACCTTTATCCGATTAGGTCCGACTTTGAAAATAGAATGTCGACTGTGGCGACAAAGAGTTTTCACACGTTCTGGATTATGATTATCAAATTTCTTTCAAGGCAACAAATCTGTTACACAAATATATTTTGCTTCTTTTAAAAGTCCAGATTTGAAAGATTGACGTACAGGACTACAAAATCCTTGTGATGAAGTAACGTATATTTTGGACTAACATTGTACCAACGAATAATGAATCCTATAACGAATGAATAATGAATATACTTTAATTCATTTGATGCTCTTAGTGAGAGACTAAAAAGACTAAAAAGACTAAAATGCAAGATTTTGTAGGATTTGTCCAAAATAAGCTTTAAAATACGTAGGATTTTTTGGGATTTATCCAAAATAAATCTAACGTAATACAAAATTTTTGTGCGTCTTTTTTTTTTTTTTTTTTTTTTTAAAGCCAAATAGAAATCTTAAAATGACTTCCAAGTTTCACGCATCGATACGCACAAAAAGACAAAATTACACTATAAAGTATATTTTAAAATAGGACCCACTCCCCCCACCCATATATATATATATATATATATATATATATATATATATATATATATATATATATATATATATATATATATATATATATATATATATATATATATATATATATATATATATATATATATATATATATATAATATATATATATATATATATAGTGTGTGTGTGTGAGAGAGAGAGAGAGAGAGAGAGAGAGAGAGAGAGAGAGAGAGAGAGAGAGAGAGAGAGAGAGAGAGAGAGAGAGAGAGAAATTCTTGGGCTTGTGGGAATATGTAACATAATTATATAGGTTCTTAAAAAGAGGTGGTATGAAAATTGATATTTTGAAACTATTTATGAGGATAAAGACTATTTCAAAGATTTAACTAACAGTTATCGTGGAATGCATGTTTTTTCGTGTTTCTCCTGATTCTCGTAACTCGGTCTCATTAATTGCTGCTAATTGCGTACAGTAACGCGACACCGACTCTATATTGAATAGGAAACGTCATACCCCCAAAATGAACAAAACTATTTTTCCTTCCAAGGCAAACCACCTATTTATGCTACTTGGTCATTTAATACTGACATTGAATTACATACATTCAAGGGTTTAAAAATACGTATGTTTCAATAAAATAGAACATCAAAGAGAGCGAACAAAAGCACGAACAACGTAACGTAAGCTCCGTTGTCTGTTCGCTTAATTGACGAAGGGGGATGGGGGGACTAAATACGTTTGAATAAGTGGGAGATTTCCCCTCCCGTGACGTCATATCGGTAATACTAACCATAATTCACTGAGTCAACAGTCCTTATGGCTTATTGTTTTCTATGGTTCTAGTTTGCCCATTTGGAGTGCTGTTTATGGTTTCTTTATAGCGTCCTTTAAACAATAGGGAGGGGTGGTCACTTTCTTAAATAAATTCTACGTTAATGAAAAACATACACGGTAGCGCAAACGATCCAATTTAAACAACGATTACCAAAGCTATATATATATATATATATATATATATATATATATATATATATATATATATATATATATATATATATATATATATATATATATATATATATATATATATATATAAATAAAAAAAAAAAAAAAAAAAAAAAAAAAAAAAAAAAAAAAAAAAAAAAAAAAAAAAAAAAAAAAAAAAAAAAAAAAAAATATATAATATATATATATATATATATATATATATATATATATATATATATATATATATATATATATATATATATATATATATATTATATATATATATATATATATATAATATATATATATATATATATAATATATATATATATATATATATATATATATATATATATAATATATATATATATATATATATATATATATATATATATATATATATATATATATATATATATATATATATATATATATATATATATATATATATATATATATATATATATATATATATATATATATCGAAAATGGGAAATCAATCAATAAGGCAGTGTCCAGATAAGTAGTGGTTCCAATCCCAAAGTTTTTAAAGACAATTCCCACGCAGTGAATGTTTGGGACGACTCAAAAACCTTTGGGTAATTTTGGGTGAGGAAAAAAAAAAGAAGAAGAAAAAAGAAGAAAAAAAGAAGAAAAAAAGAAGAAGAAAAAAGAAGAAAGTCGTACACGCCCAAATAACTGAACCGCTTTTTGAGATTTTTACATAGATTCTGATGAGATTACCATCTGGGTTTTCCTCCTCATAACTTACAAGTTCATATATATATATATATATATATATATATATATATATATATATATATAATATATATATATATATATATATATATATATATATATATATATATATATATATATATATATATATATATATAATAATAATTATAATAATAATAATAATATAATAATTATAATAATAATAATAATAATATAATAATAAATCATAATAATAATAATAATTGTAAGTAAATAAATAAATAACTATATAATTTCAAAACAACTTCTTGAAGTTACTATTACTATTATAATGATTATCACAACTACTATTACCAATAATAATAACTCTCAAGGTTATCGTTGCTTATTTTTGACATTTCCAGAGGAAGATTTCTAGAAAACAAATAACCTAGACTTCTTCATTATAAAAACAATTACCTTATGATAATTACCTCAGAAATTAAGGAAAGATGTAATAGGTAAATCGTATAACACACTTTTAATATAAAAAATTAACCTGTATTTCTCTCTCTTTCTAAATATATATATATATATATATATATATATATATATATATATATATATATATATATATATATATATATATATATATATATATATATATATATATATATATATATATATATATATATATATATATATATATATATATATATATATATATATATATATATATATATATATATATATATGCAAACACCCAAGACCTATTTTAAATCCATTCCTTAAAATCCCGCACAGAGAATCAAAATTTCTTCTAATGAAGAAATTTCAGCAGTGAGAGTCACTTCTGTGAAGAATATTTTCTTCCAAATTTTCTTCAATGGACGAAATTTTGAACTTCAAATTTTGAAATATTTTTTAAAAAAGTTTACAATAATTTCGACAATTGATGATTTTATTTTTAATAATTCGACGATTTTTTGGTTCTTCGGCAAACGAGAACAGTTTTTTTTTTTTCCAGTTTCCCCCCTCCAAAAAAAAATCGTCGGATTATGGAAATAAAATCATAAATCGATTATTATTGTAAACTTTTTTTTTAAAAATATTTCAAAATTTGAAGTTAAAAATTTTGTCCATTGAAGAAAATTTGGAAGAAAATATGTTCTTCACAAAAGTGATTCTCACTGATGAAATTTCTTCATTGGAAGAAATTTTGATTCTCTGTGCGGGGTTTTAAAGCGAATTAAATGTTATCCACCAGGAATTTACCCTTCCTAAGAAAGATGAGGTCCCGCCCTTGTGAATTATTAAGTTCACTAATTGTGAGGTAGTGTTCCATGTTCGTGAGATATGAATTGGGATTAAAATTATACATTCGCATTCTTTTATCAGTTGATGAATCCACCCATCGTTGCGCAGTATAAGAAGTTAGTACACCCACCCACATATATATATATTATATATATATATATATATATATATATATATATATATATATATATATATATATATATATATATATATATATATATATATATATATAATATATATATATATATATATATATATTATATATATTGGCTTTTCAATAGATGTTTATAATAAATAACGATGTGTGTATATCCTTTCCTCCCTCGATTGCTTATTCTATTTCCTTCCTTCATCCTACAAGCCAAACTTGATCAAAGAAAGAATTATGGCTATTAACTCGTCTTAAGAAAGAAGTCTGAAACATTTGAAAAGAAAAAAAAATTCTTTTATTTACTATTACAATAAGCGCACTTGCATCTTTCAAAGACTAAATGCAAACGTCTTTTCTAAGCCTAGGGCCCTAGGCCTATTCTCAAATATTCGGCCTGTGGCGTCCTCTTTTATTCTTTTCTTTCTTTTTTTTTAAATAAACTTTTGCATTGTATGAAATAAAAAGTTTCTTAACAATACAATTACGTAAACGGTTATAAAATGTCAGATTCTGGGTTTAAAACGACTTTTTAAAATATATATATATATTTTTTAAACTATAAAGTCACATGTTATTAAAAGATTTGTGCACGTAAAAATAAATATATTATAAAGAAATTTCGGCCTCTATTTTTATTAACCACATAAAGTATAAACCGCAAAAAGTATAAAATTTTTAGACTTTCTGAGCACCGCCGACATATCTTCAAACGTGGCGCGAATTATAAATAAAAAATCAAATTTTATACTATAGAAAACTATATACTTTACACTAATATGTATTTTTCCAATCCCATTCTTGTGGTAATCAGAAGCCATAAATGGTAATATTTATTTATATATATATATATATATATATATATATATATATATATATATATATATATATATATATATATATATATATATATATATATATATATATATATATATATATATATATATATATATATATATATATATATATATATATATATATATATATATATATATATATATATATATATATAACTATTTATATATTATTTTATGTCCCAGTTTTGAAGAGAATAAAGAAAAAAAATGTACCTAACTTAGAATAATAAAATGTCAAAAATATATATATATATATTATATAATATATATATATATATATATATATATATATATATATATATATATATATATATATATATATATATATATATATATATATATATATATATATATATATATATATATATATATATATATATATATACGTATAGCCTAATTTAGTAATTTCTTTAAGAATAGACAGAAAATAAAAGCATCGATGGACTTCCACATCCGGCTTGGAAAAGGCACGTGACCGAGTTCCGATTTGCATAAATCTCTTCATAAAACTTGACAAAAGATCTCTTTAGAGAGCTTTTAAAAAAAGAGCATTTGCATAAATGGCCGCGTTACGTCAAATACTTTGATATATTGGATCTTTTCTTCAATATGAGAACAAATTTGTTGTCCAAAATTGATTAGTGTTCAGAATTCCTCTCTCCCTCCCTCTCTCTCTCTCTCTCTTCTTGCAAATAAAATTATTATATTAATTGGACATATCTCATAATATTTGATGTTGATGTTTGGTTAAATTCAAAATCAATATCAGCATCAATCATAAATACATTGAGATGTCCAATCACCTTAATGTTTTTATATGATGACAGAGAGAGAGAGAGAGAGAGAGAGAGAGAGAGAGAGAGAGAGAGAGAGAGAGAGAGAGAGAGAGAGAGAGAGAGAGAGAGAGAGAGAGAGACTCTTTGATCTAAATTTTAAACACCTCATTTTTTACATAATAGTTTTGAATCTTATTTATTTATTTTATCATCATTGTATTATTTAATATACTTAAGCTTCGAATTAATTAAAAATAAAATCAAATGTTGAAAATGTTCAATTTGAATGGAAGAAAATTTGGATTACCGAAAAAAAAAGAAAACATTTTACTGTGTTGTACGATTGTCTTATTAAATATGTTAATGGAAATGTTAGGAAGGTATTTTAGGGAATGCTGATTCATGTTTTATAAAATACTACTACTACTACTACTACTAATAATAATAATAATAATAATAATAATAATAATTAGGTAGTACATGTTAAATATTCTTTAGCTAAAAAAAAATTTTATAATTAATGAAATTAATATCTAAAAGTAAATTAAAATTAAATTTCATCCTAAAAATTTTCAATTACCAAAAACGAAAATACAAATACAATAGAAAAATACAATTTACAAATAAATAGAAAAATACAAGTAAAATATACGGTAGTTTAACGTGTATATTCCTATTTCGTTGTACGGTATTTATTGTATGTATATATTAGTTGTCTATGTATGTATGTGTGCATGTTATTTATGTATTTTATTAGTCGTACATAATGTATTAAACTACATCAGAGTTTGCTGAAATGGAATGTGGATTCCTTCAAGGCAGTATCCTTCAGACATTTTTTTTTTACAATATATGAAACCTTTTAGGGGAAACTTGTAGATTTTTAATTTTTGTTAATTCTTTATTTTATTTCTAGGTGAAACTTGTAGATTTTTAATTTTTGTTAATTCTTTCTTTTGTTCTTTAACACCCCCTCCTTGAATAGGGCTTTGCCCGTGAGTGGTGGTGATGTGTGTAATAAAACCAAATCGTGTAGTTTTCACAAAATGTTCTATAAATTATATATCCTCCAGGTTTACAAAATAAATAAATAAATAAATAAATAATAATTATAATAAATCGTATTCTATTTCAACCAGTAGTTAAACTTCAAATAAAATTGTTAAATATATTAAAAGCTGTGAAACCCATGGTACTCTTGAAATAATTGGGAAATCAAATTGAAGATCAGATGGATTATTTTATCGCAATTTTATAAAATATATCGTTTGATTCAAGAATATATTTTTGACTTCCTCCTCAAAGGTCAATAAACAGTCCTCGATCACTTACAAAATCAGAGACTTTAATTGACTGTTTGAATTCTCTGTTGTAGAAAAATTGACTTTTTTAACCGGAGGTTTAAAACTAAAAAAGAAAATTATTAAAAAGATCGATTTCACTAATATATATATATATATATATATATATATATATATATATATATATATATATATATATATATATATATATATATATATATATATATATATATAGTGTAGTTAATAATAAATTATCTAAATAATATAAAACTTTTAATTTTAAATTCATCATATTTAATTAATATTATACGTTATTTTTTTAGATTCATTTTATAAATTAATTATATATTTCATTTTCCTCAAAAAAAAAAAAATAAATAAATAAAAAATCGCTCCTTTCCACTCCGTCTATTGCATGAGAAATTTCGAAGCATATTTAATCAAATGAAAAATTGAGTATTGACTTTCTGAAAAGGTTTTTTGATTGATGGAGAGTCATTTCAACCCCCTCCCCCCCTCGTCCTCTTCAACACAAACCACAATTCTTAAATAATTAAATTAAAAATAATCATTTAATAAAAAAACTAAAAAGACAATAATAATTATTTTCAATATATTAACCTTTTAACCATGCTAATTTATCCTAATAATATAACCTCAAGTATTTAAGAAAATAACTATACTACAAGAACCGTTAACCATTTTATCAAACTATATACTTTAACAAAACCAAAATACTATAAAAGACTATAATGAAAGGCATTCAAATCACAGGGTTTCGG
>SEYY01021806.1:12500-22500 GCA_009176605.1 Armadillidium nasatum
GCAAATGTTTGCGTATTGCCGCAAGCTTCGTTTATGATGAAAAACAGTAAATGTATTGGCAAAAATCCAAAGAAACCTAAGAATAAAATAACTTTAGGTTCAAATATTTAACAATCTTTTGACAGATATATTAAGTAGATCGAGAATGACGATAGAGGTTGATGGGATATGTTCTTCATTCTGCTAACGTGTCCAGTTGCTGGAAAAACTTATACCTTTTCCTATCTTTCATTTCTTTTTTAATTTTAAATATTAAAGACTCTTTACAATGAGAAAATTTTGTCATCACACTTTTAAAATTTTATTTATTTTTTCAAAATATTTTAGATCTTCATCTGCATAACCGAATGTTAAGATATTCAAACTACATCAATGGATGTCAAAATACTTCAACATGGATAACAATACTATTTTGACAAATACAAAAACAGTCAATGAATTATTGTTTTTTATTAAAAAGATCACGAATGTCGCGAGACGAATACATGAAGTTATCAGAAAAGACTAAAAAAAAAATATATTGATAGAAAGCTGCCAAACGCAACGTTTTCGGCTTTCAAGATAATATGACCGTGGATCAAACGGTAGAATGATATGACAAAACATGCTTGGAGACGCCGGTTCGATCCCATTTGGGGATCCTAGGTATATACTACCTAGGAAAGTTCCTCTCCTAGAATAGGGCAATGCCCGTGAGATGTGAACTTTTCATTAAAAAAAAAATAAATCAAAATTACAAACATATAAGTTACACACTTTCTTTAACATAAATAGTATTAATTTTATTATTTTGTACTAAGGTAACTAATAATTTGAAAGTACTATATTTACTTACTTGAAACAACAATGAAAATATAAATTTTCACTTCATATATACAATATCTGATTTTCACAATGTAACTACTATGCTTTTCATTATAATGAACTATTTATAATTATTAAATAATAATTATAAATTATAATAATAATAATTATATTATTTTGTTCTAAAATTACTAAAAAATTTAAAATATGTATAAATTTTAAAATATTATGTAAATATAATTCTTTCTCACGAGAACAATGTATACAAAAGTAATAAAAAATAATAGATCACCTTCACATTTGTCATCCAGAATTATGTTCAAATAGTTGGAATATCTGTTCAAACATCTGTCTAAAACAGTCGTCAATGGTGGACGATTCATGTTCTCCATTAATAACTTTTTTTGTTTGCTTAAAAACTTTCAAAAATCTTAGATTCAAGAAAAATATAGTAATAACTGCTTGCATAATAGCTTATTGATGCATCAGCACTACAACAAATATATATGGATAAATTCCTCTTTTTCACCCGAAGTATACTAATTACCAACTGTTTCATCTTATATATATATATATATATATATATATATATATATATATATATATATATATATATATATATATATATATATATATATATATATATATATATATATATATATATATATATATATGTATATATATATATAATATATATATATATATATATATATATATATATATATATATATATATATATATATATATATATATATATATGTGTGTGTGTGTGTGTGTGTGTGTGTGTGTGTGTGTGTGTTATCTTATCTCATCTACATCATGATCCAAATGAACTTCTTAAAAACATTGCCCTTTAATGATAACATAGTAAATTGACGTGTTGAGGAAATGACCATTAAAAATGTGACAATAATTGTTGCTTCTCTTCTCCAAATATCAAAATTTTTCCATGCAATGGAACGAGTTTAACAATAAAGCAAATCCAATTTCTTTTATTGATAACATACTTATAGAAATTTGGTACCAACAGTGCATCGTAATAAGTAATGTTATTTGTTTTAAAATTATTTCATATATTTAATATTTAATATTCAATATTTTAAACTGTCAAATCATACTTTATAAAAAATATTCCAATGAACTAAATTATTGCAGGCCTACTGATGAAGAACCAGCAATGATAGGTCAGCTCAGTGGTTTAATTATTTATTTTGAAAAGGAGATGCCAAATGTTTTGTATACTCATTCTGTGGTACACTGGCAATAAGTTGTTAGACAATAATTTATGAGTACGAATACTTTCTCCATTAAATGTAATAATTAGAGGTCTAAATAAAATCAAATTTAAGGCTAAAGATAATTGACTACTTCGACAACTGAGTTACGACAATAATGAATAATTATTCATTGTCCTAACTCAGTTGTCGGAGTACCCAATGAATAAGTATTCGTTTTTGAGTACTTGGACAATAATTATAATGAATAATTATTCGTTGTTGAGTACTTCGACAACTGAGTTAGGACAACAATGACTAATTATTCGTTGTTGTCCTAACTCAGTTGTCGAAATGCTCAATCAATTTTAGCCTTTAATTTAATTTTAATTTAGAGCTCAAATTATTACATTTAATGAAGAAGGAAGATTTGTTCTCATATATTATTGTCCATTAAGTTATTGTCAATGTACCACAGAATGAGAAATCCCCTATGTAATAATTTTTTTAAAAAATGAATGTACTTTTCCACCTGAGAGAGAGAGAGAGAGAGAGAGAGAGAGAGAGAGAGAGAGAGAGAGAGAGAGAGAGAGAGAGGGAGAGAGAGAGAGTAACCTTTATAATTTATAAGGCTACTCTTACACAGAGGAGGATTTTGACCCTCAAAAAGGTACATGCTTGACTCGTTTGGTTAAATTATAAGAGAGAATCGTACTCTTTCTTCAAATCGAAATAAATGTATTAATTTTAAATTATTTAAGTTCTATAAAGCAAAATTCTCCACACATATACATGTAAAAAACACACACTCAAACACAAACATAAACACCAACACGAGCACACACATATACATCTTACTTTGATCTTATATATAAAAAAAAAATGGAAAAAAAAACTAAATGCAGTTCAAGAAAGTGAGAGAGAGGAAAAGATAAAAGAGAGAGTGAGAGAGAGAAAGAGAGAGAGAGAGGGAGAAAAAAAATGGTTTAAAAATGTATTCAAAATAATATTAAAAGCTATTTAAGAATCCTTTGAAAGAAAGAAAGAAAGAAAAAAGGAAAAGCCTCAAAAAAAATGGAAAGTTTTCTTATAAACTCTTTTGACTTCCAAAAACTATTCCAAAAACTTTGCTCATAATGATTTCCTCTCTATTATGCTTTATTTAAATTCCACTTCTTACCACTATATTCCAGGAAGTTTTTATATATATATATATATATATTATATATATATATATATATATATATATATATATATATATATATATATATATATATATATATATATATATATATATATATATATATATATATAATAATATAAATAAAAAAAAAAAAAAAAAAAAAAAAAAAAAAAAAAAAAAAAAAAAAAAAAAAAAAAAAAAAAAAAAAAAAAAAAAAATATTATATATATATATATATAATATATATATATATATATATATATATATATTATATATATATATATATATATATATATATATATATATATATATATATATATAATATATATGTGTGTGTGTATGTGTGTGCGAGATAGAGAGAGACTATCTACATAATAAAAATTTCCCATTCATTCTATGTGACTATCAGTTATTGAATTTTGAGTTACAAAAAATGAAGCAAAATGAAACAATTTATTGATGAATAATTCATTCAGGAATAATTTTGATGGTAGATTTCATTATAAACAAAATTAGACCTTTTTTATTCATATTTGCCTAGAAAAAAAATGGATGATTAATGTGAAAAAGGAGATGCTCTTTACTGAAGAGTCTACAGGTGTACTTAATATAAGTACTCAGGTAGTTAAACGCTTAGGTCTTACTATAAATTAATTTCCTTGTGTTCAATTAAATTTTATTAGATGATTATATCAGAAAAAGCAGCCAAACTCACTTTCTCATTTTTGTTTATATAACAATTTAGCAATTCTCTGTCATTATCCTAATAAAGGATTGGATTCGTGATTTAGAATCGAACCAACGCATTGAATCACCTGAGTCGATAACTCTATCATTATGCTACAGTAAGAGGAGATGTAATGCAGCATCCTTTCTTACTTTGTCTCTGAATCGGTATTATCAAATCAAAATCCAAACTCCGCCGCCAGGAAGGGTTGCTAGCCCTGTCATTAGGTTCATTCGAGGATAAATCAAGGGTTTCACTGGCCGACGGCAAACATCTGCTGGCTGGTGGGCCTATCGATGATTTCGATTTTGATTCCACCAGAATCAAGCACTCCGCTGGTGTACTTAATACGCATAAGTGAGCGGAGCTAAGCGCAAGAGAGAACTGCTCAAATTTCTCTACTCCAACCCGGGTCCCTCGCTTGATGCGCGAGTGCTCAATCAACTGAAGTACGTAGTCACTTGAATCGGTACTATATTCCCTAATAATATAAAACATTTGACATTTCAGGTTAATAGATGAAAAGTGAATAAAATGAAAATTCGAAAATTATTCTTTTTGAAGAGTAATTTTATTCATTCGATGCAATCTTATAACGAAACTCTGAGGAAAACATTAAAATTCCGTTGACAGCTTTGCTTTATCCTTGCAAGTCGGTAATAGAATTATGCTGATATGTAGAACATTTTCTTTTAATGTTTCCATATTGTTTGTGAGATATACACACACACACACACACACACACACACACACACACACACACACGCACACACGCACGCACACATTTTGACAAATAGATAGAAAAAGATAGAGAAAGAGAAATTTAAAAGTTCTTGATAATTACATAACAAATGTAAAAATTATCTACGTTTTATTTATTTATTATTATTATTATTACTATTATTATTATTATTATTATCATTAGTTGTATTAGTTTTATTTTTATTATTATTATTATTATTATTATTATTATTATTATTACTATTAGTTTTATTAGTTTTAGTATTATTTATCACTATTATCATTATTTTTATTAGTGTTAATATTATTTATTACTATTATTATTGTTATTATTATTATTATCATTATTATTAATTATTATTATTATTATTATTATTATTATTATTATTATTAATATTATTATTATCAAAAATAGTAATATTTTTGCTGTGTAAAATTAATTTTTTTTTATATTACTGTTAATTTATTATTTTCAGTAGCAATAAATAACTATTATTACTACTGAAATTACTACTACCACTAATACTACTATTACTACTATTACTAATAATAATAATAATAAAGTTCTGTTAATAATAATAATTATTAAGTTATGTTAATACTTATAATAATAATAATAATAATAATAATAATAATAATAATAATAATAATAATAATAATAATAATAATAAGTTCTGTTAGTAATAATAATAATAATTTTTATATTAGGTTCTCCTCTTTATTCTCCGTGTTGAAGACATAATGTTGTATCACTCTTCTTATACTGTTGCACTTAAAATGAACACTACTCTTCTAAATTCTATTTTTGCAGTCATTTTATTTTTGAGAATGGTATATTAAATTGGACTTTCCGCATATTTATACCTTCTCTATAAACTATTTAATTGACCCTAGACTGAACCATAAGACTCTTATATAATTGGAGTACCTGTTAGGAAGGGAAAAAATTCTCGTAACGTGAATAAAGATAGAGAGAGAGAGAGAGAGAGAGAGAGAGAGAGAGAGAGAGAGAGAGAGAGAGAGAGAGAGAGAGAGAGAGAGAGGTGAAAACGTTGAGTTTTTAAAAGCGTTGAATTTCACAATGCTGAGGTAACACTTCAATCCAGTAAATCCATTCCTGAACGGCAAGATGGCAACTCTAGATGCAAAAGAGAGAAAAGATATGAAATGAGAGTAAAATCGAGAGTTAGTTATCGGCATAAGAATGAATGGAGTTAGAAGTGCTGCTGAAAAGATCATTAATGAAAAATAAGAGTCAAGTTGAAGATACAACAAAACTGTGGAGAACACCACAATAAAGAGGAAAAGGAACGAGGTCGGTTCATCAACAAGTGCTGATATGGAAATATCTGAGAGAAAATTAGACATTAGTAAGTAAAGAGAATGAAGAAATTTAAAGGAAGGGAGCATAGATAGAGAATAGTGATATTTAGCATTAGATTTCAAAAGTTTTGGATATTTCAAGCACCTTCACACAGGACTTCCAGTACCACCTAAAGGCAGAAGATCATAATTCAGTGAGATAAGAAAGTATGTCACCAATAGACCTCGAACGTCGAAAGCCTTAATGATGATCTGAAAAAAAGGGAATGAGATTCAAGATAATCCTGGAAATGAAAGTTGAAGAGTGTTTGAAAGATTTTAGATAGAATAATTGTGAGAGCTATAAGACTAAAGATATTTTCGTATTAATAGGGATGTTCATAATTGCTCCGTTCTATGTCCTACTTTATTCCGACCTTTCATTAATGACCTCAGCTGAACTTCTAACTCTATTCATTCTTATGTTGATGACTCAACCCTCCACACTCACACATTTGTAATCTGTTCTTACTTTTTCTTTCTTCTAGTGTTGCTTCTCCTCTTTAAATTTATGACTCCATTCTTGCTGATCTTGATGAGATTTTCCGGTGAGGTTAACGCAACCTTGTGAAAGTCAACAAATTTAAAGACTCAGCTTTTTCAAATCTTCCTCACTAAACACTTCCCAACTTTCATATCTCCTTCCACGTCTTTGCCGCCTCACATGTGAATAGCATAAAACATTCTTAGTTCAAACATAAACAACAAATTGTATTGGAAACGATAAATCATAACTGTTTCTAAGGTTCCCTCAAAGAAGTTGGATATTCTGAACATTTCTTCAGTTAATTAAGGTGCTCGAGAGAATTGATTTCTCTCATTCTACTTCCATTTATTTAACAAAAGGGGTTCCTTATACATCAATTTTGAATTAGTACTGCAAATTCGTCTTATGGTGCCTTCTTTCTAGCCACCTCTTTCTGTGGAATTCCCGTCTATCTTCTTGTTTTTCCTGCTCCATTTAATTTTTCTCTTTTTAAATCTTCCTTTTGTGACCACCTGAAGAATTCCAGTTCAGCTTAAGTTTGAGTGAGGGTTTCTTTAATTTTATAAATATGCCCCCCCCCCCACTCTTCGAAAAGGGCTCTGCCAGTGAGAAGTTTTAGGAAACAATTACGAACAAACGAACAACAACTGTGGAAATTGGAAACTTTAATTTCAATATGCTTTAATAACTTTTAATTTCACTCAGAAAATTTTATCATTCCTGCTGGTTTTTGAAACTATTTGGCTAAAGAGCTGTTTAGATTAACCTAATTATATTTCTTTGAAATGGAATAGATTACTTTTATTAGCATTATATTATCAGCAGTTTTAGTTATTGTAGTATTAAAAGTAGCAGTAGAAGTAATAATAGTTGGGACAAATAGACGAGTACAAATAGTAGTATTTTTACTGCAAAAATCAGATAAAGCAGTAATAATAAAATAACGATGACAAGGAATTTTATATATACATTTGAAAAACAAAAAAAAAACAAAAAATAAAAAACAAACAAACATACAAATAAACAAATCAAAACGGGACAAGCTGGAAAAAATAATGGGAAGTTTTTTCACAAAGCTACAAACATTCAGGTGCGAAGAGAGAGAGAGAGAGAGAGAGAGAGAGAGAGAGAGAGAGAGAGAGAGAGAGAGAGAGAGAGAGAGAGAGAGAGAGAGAGAGAGAGAGAGAGAGAGAGAGAGAGGACAGAGAGAGAGAGAGGACAGAGAGAGAGAGAGAAAGAGAGAGAGGATAGAAAGAGAGTGAGAAAACATATACAATAAGATAATAGGATATTCACTGGCAAGGAAAGATTTGTTAATATAATAATTAAAGAAACTAAACTTTGGCTGTCAAAACCAGACTCGTTTTCCTTCGGTAACGAAACTCGAAATGGTTTTATTATTAAAAGAAAGAAAGTCTTCATTTCTTTTGCTTTTTCTCTTTTCATTAACTTTCCTTCACTTTTATACATTTTAAATTATATATATATATATATATATATATATATATATATATATATATATATATATATATATATATATATATATATATATATATATATATATATATATATATATATATATATATATATATATATATATATATATATATATATATATATATATATATATATATATATATATATATATATATATATATAACTTTTTTTTCTTTTCAAAAAGTTTTCTACCTATTTTTAGGATCTGCAATATAACTGTAGTCTACCGTGGCACAAAGGGTAGAGTGATTGACTGTTGTGCTTGAGGGTTCTGGTTCAATCTCACTTGCGGATCCTAGGTACACTATACCTCGAATAATGCTTTGCCCGTAAGAAGTAAACTTCCAAAAAAGGGGAAATAAACGGAAAAAAAAAATAACGAAGGTAATGGAAATTAATTGAAAATTTTGGAATTTATCATTTGGTTCTGTAAATAATAAATGTATGATAAATGAAAAATGGACATAAACTAATTTACAATTGCAAATTTACTGCCAAATTCGTTAAAAGCTCCGAATATTTCTAACAGTTTAGATTAAATTAGGTTATGTTAGGTTACGTTAGATTAGGTTAGTTAAAGCTAGGCTAGATTGTTAGATTAAGTTAGAGTAGCTTAGGTTAGGTTTCCAACTAGTGAAGATCAATTTCCTCTCCAGTATAATAACATGAAAATTAATATTCATCACAGGATGATTTTATAAGAAAATGTGTACTTACACTCGAAAATTAAGACTATGTTACATTTGATAGGAAATGTTATGTTCAAAATATCTTTTAGTAAATTAATTCTTCTGGATAGATTCTTATTCCTTTTGTTACCTACGTAACATTATAATCATTGAAACTCAATCTGAGTAATGCTGATAAACACAAAAGGACACACACAGAGACTAAGACACATACACAGACATAGAAAGAGACACAGACATAAAAATAAACACAGATACAGATTGGGACACAGACAAATAAACACAGATACAGATAGAGACAGACATATAAATAAACAGACACAGACACAGGCACAGGCACAGACACAGGCATAAACATAGACATAAACATAGACATAGACATAGACACAGACATAGACGAGTGTATCTAATAAGTATATTTAATTAAATTATTTATAAAGTATTGGAAACCACATTTTCATGGATTATATTTTTTAAAACAAAAATTCAAAATGATTTGAAGGAAGTTCTCGCCAGATATGAAGAGATTTAGTTTTATATAAATTCGTAATTTAAATATACGTAAATAAGGAAATTTAAAAAAATACAATGTTAGACATTAATGAGTCAGATGGGATTAGAAATCTACCAAGATGGACCAAAGACAAAGGTTTGAGCCAAGAGTTTCGCTTTATCAGAAGGCATTTGTGCCATTGAAAGATGCTAGAAAAGAGAAAGAAGCATAGTTAGATTTGACAATTTAGGAAAATGAAAGAAATGGGGCCAGAAAAAGGTAGCAGAGAGAGAGAGAGAGAGAGAGAGAGAGAGAGAGAGAGAGAGAGAGAGAGAGAGAGAGAGAGAGACAGAGAGAGAGAGAGAGAGAGAGAGAGAGAGAGAGAGAGAGAGAGAGAGAGAGAGAGAGAGAGATTATTGCATTTCTTACTGAGTAATGAGTTTTTTAGTGTTACAGAGAATATATTTTGAACGTTTACATGATAAATATAAGTTGCATGAATTTCTTTAGTGTGATGGCGAATGCAATTCCTGAATTAAACATCCTTGTGACTCTTAACACCAAAGAACAAACAGAGTTAAACCAAAGTTTGTTAGGTTTAGTTGAAAAGAAATAATATGCAATGTACAGCTCCGTGACATAATTATCACCTCAGTTATAAGTGCTGCTCACTCCAAGAAACCACTGCATCAGATGCAATCATTCCAATGTAAATCAAAGAATTGAACATGACCTTGGTGGTAGGTCAAATGTCAAAAACGTTTCCTCTTATTAGTGAGCGGTTTTTCTTGCAGAATACTTGA
>SEYY01021806.1:27500-29606 GCA_009176605.1 Armadillidium nasatum
ACTTAACATCCTTTTAATTCTCAATCAAACGTTTCATTTATATGCAAATTTCCGAGACAATGTTGCCATTTAATATAGTTCAATGAAACGGGTGACGAAGTCTGTGAATTCCGAGTTTGTAAAACTGGAAATGTTTTTAAATGATAATCATCGCTTCTCTCTTGACGTTGCGATTATTCTCATTTCTTTGCTATACTTTTCGTGTTAGGTTGAAAATCTGCTAAAAGAAGACTCTATGATTGGAGATTTAAAAGCATTAACGAGGCGAAAAATAATAATAATAATAACAATAATAATAATAATAATAATAATAATAATAATAATAATAATAATAATAATAATAATAATAATAATAATAATAATAATAATAATAATAATAATAATAATAATAATAAATAATAATAATAATAATAATAATAATATAATAATAATAATAATAATAATAATAATAATAATATATATAAAAAAAATTAATATAATAATATTTTATTAATAATTATTATAATTATATTATTATAATTATTGTTATTATAATTATGTTTTGTAGTTGATTTTTTGTACTTAAATTTGTTAATGTTATTCAAGACGTTATTTTCCACCTCCCTTCCAACCCTCCCCTCTAACCCCCACCTCGAAATTCTTTCTCATCCCTTTCTCGTTCCAGAGTGAAAGATCACGTTGAGAATGTCGCCTCTCATTTAATACAAAAAAAAAAAAAAAAAAAAAAAAAAAAAAAAAAAAATTAGTTTCATTTCACGCGTTGTTTTGGTTTTTATTCGTTTTTTTCTTTTTCATTTTCTTTTTCTTTTTCTTCTCTTTATTTTTTTTTTTATTTATAAAAATTGTTCCTTTTTTTCTATTTTGAAACATTAAAGAATTTTTGTGTTTATATTTTTGAAAAGAATTCGAAAACGTTCTCAAGATTTTTTTCCTTTTTCTTTTCCTTTTTAAAAGTCTTTTCAAATTAAGATTTTGAGACTTAAGTGTTTTAGGTTGAATTTTAATTAGCTGTTTTGTGATTTACTATATATTATATATATATATATATAATATATATATATATATATATATATATATATATATATATATATATATATATATATATATATATATATATATATATATATATATATAAATCCCTCTGAATGTGCAGAGTGCATAACCGAGGTGATTCTCTTTGACATGGAGGGGTATATTGTATATTCTTTCTCTTCTACTAAATCAACAAACCTTGGTTTAACTCTTCTTATTCTCGTGCTATCCGCCGCAGGGATGCTGCCTTCAGGGACTGCAGTCGTTTTCAAACTCGTGCAACATCTATTTCATCACCGAATCATGCAATATCTATTCTTCGTAATGCTTAAAACTCATTTCTTCGTTTAAAATGCAACAATCTTTCTGGCTCTACTTCCTAACGCCCTTTCTGGCATTTTGGAAAAAATGTCAACTCTAACTTTGCTTCTTCCTCTTTCCCTCCTTCAGAATCTTCTGACGGTAAAACTGCCGTTTTGCCTTCCTCAAAAGCTGAACTCTTCGCTCTAACTTTTGCTTTTAATTCAACCTTAAACGATACCGGAGCTATACCTCCTCCTTCAACCCCTTCTAACTCATATAGTAATTTTTTCTAAAGACGTTATTTCTGCTCTCTCTGAGCCTAATACTAAGAAGGGGTACGATCCCGATGGTATCCCACCTGTGCTATCAAAACTTGTGCTTCCGAGCTTGCACCATGCCTTGGTAAATTATTTCGTATATGTCTTTCTACTTCAATCTTCCCTTCTTGCTGGAAACGAAGAAGGAAGAAAGGGGACCCCTCTCAACCCTCTAACTACCGTCCAATTTCTTTAACCTCCGTTCTTTCTAAAGTTTTCGAATGTATCCTTAACAGGAAGTTTTGGAAACATCTCAATTCTTCTAATCTTATCTCTGATCGCCAGTATGGCTTTCGCAAGAAACGCTCTACTGGTGATCTTCTTTCCCTTCTCTCTGACTCTTGGTCCTCCGCTCTTCGGCATTTCGGTGAATCTTTTGCTGTGGCGCTGGACATATCGAAAGCTTTCGATAGAGTCTGGCACAAAGCTTTGATTTCCAAACTTCCCTCTTTCG
>SEYY01021807.1:5000-7500 GCA_009176605.1 Armadillidium nasatum
TAGGGAGGAAGAGATCTGGGCGAAACACTCCTGGGGGAACGTCTGTCCTTTCTAGTACTCAAGTCATAGGGAAGAAGAGATTCTTCGTTGTACAGATGGGATGGAGACTCGCACTCCATAGGAGAAGAAGACCTACGCGATCTCACATCTTTAAAGGGTGGCAAGCGTGGACTGGAAGATGCTCTAGGGACATGACAGTCAAGTGGAGATTCCTGAGGAGGGGAGAGGAGCTCTATAGGGAAATTAACGGGAAATGATGAATGTGGTCGCATTCTAATAAGCTTCGGATGAAGGGAGAAATGGAGGGAAGAATTCGTCCTAAACCCCCTTCTGGACTACGGCTGCACTCTCATTCTTGGAGACGAGATCGAGGGTTGTATTAAAAAAAAAAAAAAAAAAAATTTTTTTAATATAAAAAATTTAAAATATATATATATATATATATATATAATATATATTATATATAATATATATATATATATATATATATATATATATATATATATTATATATATATATATATATATATATATATATATATATATTATATATATATATATATATATATATATATATATATATTATATATAAATATATATATATATATATATTAATTATATAATATATATTATATTATTATAATTTGAAAAAAAAAATAACATAAAAAAAAAAAAAAAAAAAAAAAAAAAAAAAAAAAAAAAAATTCTGTTTACGAAGAGAAGGTTCAAAAGATCTATAAAGGCCAAGGATAGAAAGGTTAATGTATCTACATTTATAAATGGGTCACCAAAAATATTTTCGTTAAAAATTCCTGATAAATCTAACCGCATGAACAAACAAACGGATATAAATATAGGATATATTATATATATATATATATATATATATATATATATATATATAATTATATATATAGAGAGAGAGAGAGAGAGAGAGAGAGAGAGAGAGAGAGTGTTAATTCTAAAAATATGATATGGTTCGCATGATATAATAATGTTTAATAATAACATTATTTGCTTTTAGTAAAATACTAACTAAAAAAAAAAAAAATTACACACCGTTACACAAAATTCGACAATAATTATATATAATATATATATATAATTATATATATATATTTACAATATAACCAAAATATATACACAAACAAAATATATTATATAATGAAAGATTGAATATATGAAATTAAATTTTTGTTATTTGATATTATAACGGTGTTTAAAATACCTATAATACAATATAATAAATAAAAAAAACAAAATATTAAATAAAATATAAAAAATTTCAAAAGTAAGTAGTTATTTTTTAAGGTATTTTGTTTATATATATATATTAATACAATACATAATTTAATAAATATATCTATGTCTAAGACAACATAAAGGCACACCTAACAAAAAAATATTTAGGCCCGTTCGGAAGCATATAAATTTAAATTATTAAAAAGATCTTATTATTTTTAAGAGCCCCATATTTTTTTAATATATTTTTAAATATAATAAAAATTTAATTAATAAATATAATACTAAAATTGCAAATTTACAAAATAAAAAAACAATACAACACATATATATATATATATCATATATAGTATTCATAAGTTTCTATATAATATATATATATATATATATATATAATATAATATATAATATATAATTATATATATTATATATATAATAAAAATGTTGTGTGTATGTGTGAAACAATTTATTAGTATATTAAATTTAGTACCTTTACTATTTAGGTTATATATGTAAGTGTTTATTTATTATATATAAATTATATAGGAATTATAAATATTATATGAATATATTATATTTTATCTACCAGTGTATTATATAAAGGATATATATATATTATATATATTAAATGAATATCCATTTTAAATTTATATACAAGGAACACATCTCATTAACAATTCTAACCATCAACCCATCCTCATCATTTATATATATATATACAAATGAGGATTTCAAAAATAAATGCCAACGTCCCAAACTCAAGCATCATCCACAGTTACGAGCAAACGTCTGCAACGTACGACGGCATCCGGAGAAATGCCAAAATTTTTTCGTTATTTCTTCAGTCCGTGAAATATGAAAGCTCTATTCCTAGTTTTATGCATAGCGCATATTTTATATAAAAAAAACATTTGTAATTCTTATATATACTAATATATATATATATATATATACTATTATATATATATATTATATATATATTATATATATTTATATATATATATATATATATATATTAGGATGGAGCGATACCAAAATTTTACTGATACCAACCGTACCTAAATTTACAGGTACCATACCCGATAATATACGATACTTTCCATTATATACCAAAATTTTACCGATACCATCACTAGATTTTCAAAATCACCGGTACGGTACCTATACCTGAAAATATACCGATATCGATACTTCACTCCATCCTAATATATATATATATATTATATATATATATATATATATATTATATATATATATAT